>KZ507609.1:0-25440 GCA_002844005.1 Limosa lapponica baueri
ATGCCCTGTAGCAGCAGGTGTGTTAAGTGGAACAACTGGAGGGGGAGAATTGTCCTTGTGGGATAGGTTTTCAAGTTCTCCAGGCTGTGAGGTTTTGTACCCTGGGTCCACTCAATGGGGCTGAGGCATTTAGGAAAAGATCTTGGTTAAACTCCAGATGTCACACTCGACAAAACTGCGCTACCACCCTATCAACATACCAGCTTGTTGGATTGTGATTTTAGATAATAGTCAAGTGAGCAAAAAGCAAATCTAAGCATATGAACATTTTAAGACATCATTTGGTAGATAATGAACAATATAAAATTACATTGACTGTCATTTAAAACCCTTGCTCCCCTATTACAAATATTTTTTCTTCAGACTAAAAATTTCCTATCTTACTAAAACATTCACTCTTGTGAAAACAGAACTCTTATGAACATGTCTTAACTGCCTACAGATTTTTTCCAATCAAAACACTACATATGAAACAGTACTACCACTGTTAAACTCACAAAAATTAATTAGATTTTCCACTTACTCTTTATATGTTCCTGTTTCTGGATCCTCAGTCATAACATCATGCAGTCCTTCCACTGAAATGTTGATGATACCACAAAATTTATCTTGGATAACACTGGAAAAGAAAAAAATTTCTCATGGATAACAATAAAAAAGAACAGGAAAGTGACTTAGCTAAAGGAACTAAACAGGAAATTTGCTCAATAACTGTAGAGCACATTTACTAAGCAGTATTTGCATTGCTTACTGCTTAGCTGAGCATGCTATCAAGCAGCTAATTCAGTACTTTTTTTAATTATACAAAGGCTTCAAAAAGATGCAAGAAACATTATTCTTAAATAGAATAAAACCTCATATGCCACTGCTGAAAACCCAGAAATAATTGCAAATGGACTAACAGAACAAATACATTAGCACAAGGCTAAAGAACTGAGCAGGGAGGGCATGCTCCTGCTAGCAGGGAGGTCAGAGTATTGGCTTCTCCTGACACATTTACACATTTTCTCCCATCGCTATTCAATGCAAAATCTACACACAAACCCTTGAGCAAAGGGCAGCATGTACAGATGGTACACTCCCCTATCTTTTTCCCTGCCCAGCCTTCACCATTCCAGGCAGCTGCATGACTCCCCATAGAGGGTGAAAAATATCTGCACACAGTTCTGCCACCAACGCCACTTCCCTGACTACAGAGAGAAAGGTGGGGTAAGATGTCTCTGCTCAAACACGGGCACCTCCTGCCATTTGCAACACTAGACTATTGAAGAGAATGACAAAGGACTGGTAAGTATCACTCAGGACTTAAGAGATAAGCACCTTTCCCCAGCATAAGCTGAAGTCCAGACTTCAGGTCTGAAGTCCGTGGGTACACCCACGATGCCCAAAATGACACTTAAACACTTGCGTTTAGACACTTGCCCCGGCCTTGAGAATTCATGTGCCTGTAGGGTAGGGGCTTAGAAACATGATCTCCCCATGATGGATAAAGTAGGTGCCACCAGCTCCGAGTTAACAGGAAGTACTGTGACTGCTGTGTCTGCTGAATTTCCTGCTACTGTCTGTCTAATGCCAGAGATGCACAACTGTGGGACTCCAGCGCATGGACTCCTACTCCGCGAACTACAAAATGGTGAAGAGACACCGCAACTGAAAAGATGTTCACTTGGAAACACTGCAAAAGTTCCAGCTACAAGCAGAAAAGAAACAGAAATAGCCCAACCGGTGATAGTGAACTAAAACGCTCTTCCCAGGTCTGCCACTGAATGAAGCATTTTATTACTCCCTGTTTGGAATTTCAGGCTTAATTTTCCCTAAAAGGTGCTGCTGCTGCTGCCTAGTAGGCAGAAGCAGACATGCTCCATATTTGTTTAAAGGTACTGAATACTAAGTTCATGTACTGTAGTTTGATCCTTTATGTTTTAATGTAGACAAATGTATTTCTTAATAGTCTTCCATTTCCCTTTCTTATTTGGGATGAAAACTGAAAAACTGCATAAGCCTTATCTCCTTGTACCTCAGTTATTGTGTTTGAAAAAATTCTTGTCAGACATACAACAAAATTTTAAGTATATGATAAACAGACTTTATATAGTAATGAAAAAATGCATAGCAACTTAGAATACTAAGCATGTAAAATATTTTTTTAAAGTTTGTTTTGATAAGATTATGATTCAACTCATGATCATTTTTTTTCCAAAGGATTATTTTTGTTCCCTTTTTTATTCAGCTACTGTGGAATGCTAAGATCTGAACTGTATCTTGTATAATGCAACTTGAAACTCCTAAGTTCCACACAATGAAAATTGACACAATTTTCATTCAGTCTGGCTCATTCTTATTATCATTGTCAAGTATGTAGTTTAAGAGACTTTCTCCCTTGCCGAAAAGCTTCCCATCTCATTCAGAACAGGAAAGTGTTACATGTTGAGAGACTGCCCCTCTGGTGGGGTTCTACAGTCAGCAGCCAAACAGCCCACTGACCACACAGGGCTGCGAGGAAAGTGAGCGCTGCCGGCTCAGCAGCCTGCAGAGCGAGCCCTTCGGAGAGACAGCAGGCTCCTGCACTCGAGTGAGAGGTTCCTACCTAGCACACCTCCCATTAAAGCTCTTTAGCCTCCCTCCTCTTTTTCGAAACACATCTAGGAAAAGGCCATTAATGCGGCTAATGTTTTCCAACATGAGAAAGGAAACAGCTGTCCTCAGATTCATGTCAATAGAGGACAAGGGGCATTCAGCCGAGAACAAATGCAAACACTTTGCACCCTGGAGAAGTAAATTATGTCCTGTATGTATGCGCTATTTAATTAATAATATAGGGTCTGTCCATTACCTGGTAGTTATATTTCTTCCTTCCAAGCTGCATGAAGAATCCCTGATTGCCACAGAAAGTTTATATTGGGAGGAAAGAGAAAAGTGTTTGACCCCAGAGTTTTCATCAGCTGCAAGGCTAGTCAATCTATTCAGGGATGTTACTTTAATTAACCAACATGTAAATTAATACCATAGGCATGGTGCTTATTAACTTTATGGGTTTTTTTTTTCAGATTGATTGGAGGAACACATCATGAAGCCCACTCCAGTAACTTGCATTTCCAAGGATCTGTGGTATTTCAAGAAGAAACTGAGGTGGATAGTGGTTGAAGACCCCAAATACTGTTCTTGATAGTTAGCTCCAAAGCACAAATAGAAATAATTCATTTTTTAATTTGCAGGAGATATTTTTACTTTATGGCATAGGTAAGGAGTGATATTTTACTTCGTTCTTCAGTGAAAAATAGAAAATTCATAGAAATTTTTCTTTTTTTTGAAGAAAGCAAAGGTAAAGAACATACAAGACTTTTTAAAATAGGGTAGCTGTTGCATGCAGCTTTCAGTAAAGATACTATCCTCTAATTTCTCCCCCTTCTTTTTCCCTTTAAATGGGACATGAAGTTTCTTCCTACCAAAGACTCACTGAAATGTTTACCAAATATGGAATCATTAAACAATGGAACTATTTTTAGAACACAAGACACATGCTGGTGAAAAATAAAGACAGTACAGGCTCATTGTGCTTTGAAAAAAAGAAACCCCAATTAAAGTTCAATGGCAATATAAAATGCCTTATTACTCAGGCCTTATCTTCATAGAAGAGAAAGAGCCATGCAAATCAATGTAATACGTTTTCAAAGAGATTAAAATTAGCTTGCATGTTTCAAGAAATACATTAGGAAGTCATACAAGTAGAAAAGACAGAGACACTGTATTTAGATGAACTTTCAAAATGGAAGAGTTAATTCTGTCCATACTAAAATCTTAACTCAGGAGGAAGGCAGCATTTGAGCAGTTCTGCCCTTGAATTGCATGTAATCCAGATCAGCAGTGGAAGAAGTAACAGCATCAAGATATAACTAATTTTAGAACTAACCAAGTTTCCCTAAGTTATGGGGACAAAATCTCATTTGGTAAGCAGTAAAAATTATCAAAAGGCAGGCTCAGAATTAGAGGATTTAAACTTCTATAAACTTGTTACGACCTAAAACACTCCAGAACTCAAAGATGCAATTAACATGTATTAACATTATTTTTTGTTACAGAAAGGATCTTTTATGCTGTCTGTAAATAAAATTCACCTTGTCTATAATGGAAAAAAAAAAGGTAACAAACATCTAGAGCAGCTTGTACATGAATAATCTCAGACCTTTTATTTCAAACTTTGCATAATTTGTCAGATAAAAGAATAAAAGCTTTACAAAGTAAAAGAAAAAGATGACCAGAACACCAGTTCTGAAAAAAAG
The DNA here is from genome assembly GCA_002844005.1 of Limosa lapponica baueri. Classification (NCBI taxonomy): domain Eukaryota; kingdom Metazoa; phylum Chordata; class Aves; order Charadriiformes; family Scolopacidae; genus Limosa; species Limosa lapponica. The sequence continues at coordinate 4,281 of KZ507609.1, forward strand.
TATTATTTGCTTTTTCTCATTTTGTCTATCACTTCTCAGCTATCTATTCAGCATTTTTATTATGCTGAGGTTTTATGCAAAAAAGCAGAATTTGGATTTCAATTACACAGATAGCCACTGTAAATAAAGCTTTATCATCAGTTTAATAAAATATATATCATGATAAATCTTTAGGGGTAATTAAATAAAATGGTCCCCATGTCTGCTATGCATCATCCTCAGTCTATCAGAAAGGGAAAAAAAATTCTGCACATGAAAACATACTATTTTAGAGATTAAAAGGGAGAGGAGAAAATCTTTTCTGCTTTTCTACATTTATGAGGATGAAGCAGTAAACACCAAAAAAGGGAAAAGCTTAATTTCACATCTTTACTCGCGTACAGCAGATTTAAGAAAAATTAATCAATCCTTTATTCTTATCTCCTTATCCAAGGAAAGAAGTGGAATCGGACAAATGGAGATTACTTTGCACGTACCGCAAGCAACGTAAATGATTATTCCATGCAGCCCCCCAACACCCCAGGAGCTCCACATGCTGAGGATCTCCTAAAGCGGTAAACGTAGCAGCTAAGGCAACATTTCCAGGGGAGTCCTATGGCTGACCATAAACTTGATGAACCATTTTGACTCATGAGGGCAGACTCAACTAAGTCTTTTAATACATTTGCTAATGGCTTTAATAGTTACACAGATGAACCACAGCTGTACATTAAAGGATTTGCTTCCTAGCGTGAACATTTAAATACAAAAGCTACTAGCTACAAAAGAAAGGCATTTCCCCCACAACTGCATAATAACCCTCTCAATTCCTTGTTAGTCTAATCCAAATTGTTGCCAAGCTGGATATTGGAGGAAGACTCCATTCCAAAGGATGGCCGGCAACAGCTCCATGGCTTTGCCTGTACAAACAGCTCTGACAGCATCGGTTTCCTTTCATGCTTCACCACCACATGTCGTGAGACTCACACCTGGCACACAACTCCTACAGCAGCTTGTCAGTGCACAGGACACACCTTCAGAGAGAACCTCTCATGCTCTTCTGTAGCGAGCAGCTGTCAAAACCAGAGCCTAAAACAACAGAGCTGTCCCCTGACAGATTTCTTCGAGAGCTAGGCTTGTTCAGTCTGAACCTTTGCCCACTCCCAAAACTCCTCTCTAAAAAAGGCATAGCAGCATTTCCAGCAATTAGAACTTAGTTAATTAGCTTCCACTGAATTGTAAGTCCATTGTTTCTGAAGACATCCATTCAAAATTTAGAAATATAGTACACAAAACTGCAGAACCTACTACTGTGCAATCATTGATTGCGCAGCTGTTATTAAATGAAAATAAATCAAATGCTTATGAGGTATTACGTAGGAGAGGCAGAAAGCAACAAAAATGTGTTAAAGACGAAAAGACCATAATGGATTAGCCACCTAAAAAAAAAAATTAAGCACAAATTACAGTCAATCTTTTCCCTCCTTAAAAAAAAAAACCCATTACATTTAATATCTGACCTACAAGTAGAAAATAACAAAAAATAATTTATTTTCAAGTAATCCAAAACAGTTGAAGATTTTGCCCAAGGATCTGAATTAATTGTTCCATAAAATAGAAGTATTTGATCTACTATACAGTAAATTACAGTAAAATATAATATTATGATATAGTAAATTGATATTTCGTTACATTCAACAGAGACACGTAACAAGCAACAACAGAGGCACACTTGCACATTCACACCCACACAGTGCAGTCAAGGTCTGTATGTGTACTAGTAGCAGATAATACGTGTCATCCCTGGAAATGACCTGGAGATGGACAAGGAGGGTGAGAAGGAGCAGCGCAACATGGGCCACACACACGAGTTACACCGGCAGAAAGCAGGCAGGCTAGAAGAAGAACCTTGAGGGCAGCTCTGGTTCATCTGGAGAATGCCCCGGCCTCCAGGCTGGATCCTGGAACAGCAAGATACTTCTACATAACTTAAATTGACCCCATGGAGGACAGACTATCAAAGCACTGTTCTCCATTTTTCCTTGAGCAAAATGATCTGTCAATTGTGTTTCTTATAAACCTAGTGGTTGAAGTCTCTCGGGCACAGGCCTGTAGAAGACAAACAGTGTCTATAAAAGTAAGTCCTATTCAGCTAGCTGAAAATTTTACAATATTGGACTATTTGGAACATATATTCATTACTTATTCTGGAATTACTGGAGTAACAATGAGGAAAAAAAAATTCAGGTTGAAAATAAAGCTACAACACACCTGACACAGCCTGACAACATTGTAAACAGAGTATCAACATTCAAAATAGAAATAAAAAGTTAAAACAAATGCAAACTATATAGTAAAATAATAACCATGTTTTGAAGATGAAGTCTTAAAATAGCTCTTTACTATGAAAACGGGCTTTGACCTGACACTTCCAAATATACACCACAAATATGTAAATATCTGCAGCAATTCATCTTGAACTATGTATTTAAAGTGTAGCATATTTCTTCAATTTATACCTCTTATCTAGACAAAAACTCCCTCAAACTATTACTATACAGATAACAAAATATCTTTTATTGACAATAATTAACTAGCTCTATTACCTTACACATAATAAACTTGGTCAATTTTTCATTCCAATAGAAATTCAGTTTCCCCATTAACTCCATTTTCAGTTATTATCACAAAATGATACAGATACACACTAACAAAAATTCACTTTAATATATTCATTATACAGACTGAATACAAAACTTTTTATATTAAAATATGTCATCGGTATGAATGAAATCTGTATCCTTTTAAATGTTTCCTTTCCTTGAGAGTTTGAACATGCTAGATGCAAATATGCTTACTTTTTTTTCCCCACTGTGATGATTAATAGAGCCAGAGTAGAAACTGCATTACAATAAATAAACGAAGCGTTGCTTTTTTCCTCATTCCCTAGCTTCCTGGTAAAAAGTGATGTTTTGCTGGCTTCAAGCTTCAAGTTAATTATGGAATTTCTATATAAACTTATACCGTGAAGTACTGCAAAATCAAAATAAATATATGTGTACTTTATACTGCACGTATACTTGAGTTACAGGTGAACAATTCCTACAACAAGGATAGAGGATGACATACCCATCCATGTCAGATTTAAATGACATCTAATAAAAGTCAATAAGCTTCAAAACATTCAGGAAGCAATCAATAATTCATAGTCCAAATTATACCATTTTCCCTAATTCTACCAACCAGTTGATTTTCATCAGTGAAGATGTTTTTTGAAAAATTGAGTTCTTAATTTCTTGACATTTCAGATCACCGTAAAGTTAACATCAAATCAAATGAGACAAATTACAATGATGAATGTTCAAACAATATGACCTGTGCCTGACTTTCAGATGCTGTTCGCTTGAGCAACCTAATTTGATCGAGTTCTGAATGCCCCACTGAATTCCGAGTTAGAGACTGCACGGGGTCAGTTATGTTGTATCTGCCAGGCTGATAAAAACCATAATATTCTATTCTCTTTTCCCCTGAGTTTTCCAGAACCTTTAGTTTCTGCCTGAACTGAATAATTTTACAGGTTAAGAACAGGATCACAGCACAAGACAGAATAAAAAAGGCTAGTAAAATGTCAAAAGCCTGATTCAGGTTTTCAACCTGTTGTGAACAAAGTAGGGATGTTTTTAATGATACAGGAGCAGCATCTGTTGGAAATAACCCTTCTTCTTCTAGGGTTCTGCTAACAGGTATAACCTGTGCTGGTATTTGCACGGGTAATGTTGACAACACTGTAGTTGCCAGTGATGGAGTCTCAGCAGCATTTTCGTCAAAGGCCAATGGGTTAGCAGATGTAGCTGCAGTTCCTTCCCAGAAAGCAACATGTTTAGTTTCTGCATTGACAAACCGTTCAAGCGTGTTGTGCCCGTTTCCCTTATGCCACGCCATCAGCAAAGTGGTAGCGCTGTGACGGACACCTACGGACCCCAGACCCCAGGCTGTCCCTGGGCTGGCAGTAGGGTTACTGCAGTTTGCAAACTGAGTCCACTTGATGTAACGCAAAGGTCTACCACGCATACTCGGGGGATTCTGACAATGAATTTTTACAGAGAGAGGAGACGATGCCAGCCAATTAAGTAACCCAAGCATTTTGCAGCTGCAGTTCCAAGGATTATAATTTACCTGTAAATGCGTTAAAGACACTAAGGGCTTGAGCACTTCAGGTTGCAACTCCGTCATATTATTGAATGCTAAACTGAGTATTTTAAGTGACTGACCCATTTTTTCAAAGGTACCATCACCAATGCTGGTTATTTTATTTCTGTCTAGCTGCAGATACATTAAATTGTTCAATAAAGTAAAAGTGCTGGAATTGATATTTTCTAAATCATTATAACTTAAGATTAACTGGCTAAGGTTGTTTAATCCAAAAAAAACATTTACAGCAATACATTTTAGCTTTACGTTTTTTAAAGACAGATACCTAAGCTTGTTAAGTCCTTTAAATGCAAAAGGATGTATTGATCCAATGGGATTGTGAGACAAAGAAAGTCTTTCAAGATTTTTGAGCCTTCCAATAGCATTCGATGGCACAAGTGTTAAGTTGTTACCTTCAAGGAACAAATATGCAAGGTTTTCAAGATGATGAAATGCTGAATCTGATATCCGTGAAATCCTATTATTGGCTAGGTTAAGTGTTTGGAGACTTATCATTCCCAAGAAAGTCCCACTTCCAAGGACACTGAGACGATTTCTTTGAAGAGTTAAATATCTAACAGAAAGGAGATCACTAAATAATCCCCTGGGAACAAAAGCTATTTGATTATTCTGAAGGTATAAACAATGAAGATTGGAAAGACCTTCAAAGACTCCTGGATCCAGGCGTTTAATATTATTGTTATTTAGATGCAATTAGCACAGTTTGGGGAATTCCACAAAAGCTTTTGGTGTACATACAAAATACTGTAATTATCCATGTACAGTGCAGCAAGCTTCTGAAGGCCTCTCAGTTCATTTGGAGTAACACGCGATATATTATTCCCACTGAGGTACACAAGAATTGTCGTTTTTGGAAAGTTCCGCGGGATGCTCGAAAGCCCTAAATTACGACAGCTAACTTGTCTCCCTGTGCAGAGCTGGCAAGCAGCTGGACAGCCAAGAGCCTCCTTCTGGAGCAGCAACAAAAGAAAACACTTAAGGATATACAGGAATGCTCCCGGGCAGGGTGGAGAACTTTGCAGACCACACATATCCCTGTTTTTGGCCTTCTCACTCATCTCTGACTTTGCTAGTAGAGATAAAAAGAAGTTTATAAATATTAATTTCAATGTTTAAAGATTCTATGTGTACAGTTCTTTAAAATATAAGCATCACTCTCAAGATTGGTATTCTATATATTCTCCTTCGATACCAAATAAGCAGTTTAAAAATAAAACTTATGAAGTTTAAACTACACTGAAAAGCTTTCCAAAGTAAATAAACAACTAAACAAATGTACTGCCAGCCTAGCCAGAAAATATTTAATCGGTTGCAACACGAAAGCAACTAAGCTGCCGAAATAGCAGCTTCTAGTAAATTCAAAATGCTGCTTATTGACTATTTTTTATAGCTAAGGACTAGGAAGTGTTTCAATAGCATTCAAGTAGAAATGCCAGCTGGAAACAAGCTTCTTTTCACTGGCGGCTCATTTATAATTTTAATTTTACTTTTATAAAGCTGAATGACATTCAAAGTAAACAAAAACAATTCCTTACCCCAAATCTGAAGTTCATTATTTCTGTTATCTTGTGGTTTTGCAGTTCACTGGACTAAATTACAAGCTGACCGACTACACTCATTGGTGAAACCTTTGTAAAGGCAGTACTGCTGCATACTGAAGCGCTCACATTTTGCCCCAGGATTTGCAACTGTTCGCTCAGGAAACTAAGGAAGAAGTGGTTAAAGTCAGGTTGCCATGGATACAGGAAACCCTGGGACAGGAAGCCATTTTATCTGTGCTTCAGAAGTATTGTTGGAAAGGAAATCTCAATGATTTGTTTCTAGAAAACCAAGAACTATCTTAGTTTGTTGCTGGTTTTGTTGTTTGGTTTTTTTAAACTTCTGTTTTTAACTAGGAGAGCTCAAGAAATTTTTACATAAACTAGGTATAACTTCTAGAATAAACATACCTATTTGTAACAGCATTATTGCATTATCCGGGAGTCCTTTATCTTTCAGCTGGAATCTGAAATGTTTTCCTAAATCAATAGCAACACACATACTGTTCTCTCTCTGCAGAGCCAAACTGCTGCCACCACACACACACCGGGTCCAGCAGAGAGGGAGAAGCCGGAGTCTGCAGGGCAGTGCCCAGGTGCCCCCTGCATGGCACATCCTGCCAGCAGCCCCAGGGAAGCTCAGGAAGTTTTGGAGACGAGAACTGCATGATGCGGTACTAGTGCAGTTGTTGTATTTCAGATGTGACCCAAGCACTTTGTTAAGTCTCATTTAGGCTACGTTCTTTTAAAGCCAATTTATCGATAGAGGACTGTATATCCTGACAGCCACACCTTTGGTCAACAGCTTTCATTTCCTGCCGTGTCCCCTGTGCAGACAAACACTTCTAGCACAAACGTGTGCTATAAATAACCCCCTTGCTTAATTACCGGAGATTACATCCTCAGTTTATCCATCACAGGGACTAAACACCTACAAAGTCCAGTCACATCACCAAAGGGGTAAAGCAGAAACAACAAAAAGAGAGATGGTCAATTAAGCCTACAAATAGCGACGTAACTACAAAATCATAATTTATATTGTAACAAGACCTTCAGCTCAGCAAAATAAAGATTACAAAGCCCATCAGTAGCCACAGCCAAGGAAGAAACACAAGAGCAGAAGAATCAAGTCACTTCAGCCACAACGATCTCACACAGGAAGCAGGAGTTCACGTAAGGGGTGAAATATCACCCGAATATCTTTGTCTGTAACAATCCAAGCTGAAACGCATGAAGCATATGAGCAACGGAAGCAGAACAGCTTTTGAAGATACTTTCTTCTGAATTCTGCCAAAAGAAACTCAACATTTCTGGAGTTTTCAAAAAAATGTTTTTGACCACCTACAGCTGGCTTTTTATGTTAGAAATCTGTAAAACATTCAATATTAAGAGAAATACTCCTTCAGTTTTTCAACTTCAGATCACCAAAATCACCAGTAGTTGGGATGGTGGGGAACGTTTAAATAAGAAAGACAAAAATAAACAACCTTCAATTCTGTCAGAGTCAATATGTCTTACAGTATCTGTCTAAAGTAAGAAATCAGCAGGACCACCAAAAGTGCTCCATGGGCCACTTTAGACAAAGCCTGTATCAGTTACAGCCCAGAATGCATTTGAACTGCATTTGGTTCCTTTTTCTGAGACCATTAAGCCAGTAGGAAAACTAATTGCTCTTTAGATTTAACTATTTATTTTCACATTTTAATGTTTCACGATATTTAAAATAACAATTGATATAAAGGAAAGTAAAATAAAATGGCATGTCATTTCCTTAATGGGAAAACACTGCATAGTTTTGAACAGTTCCTAGGATGATTAGGGAAATATCCCAGATATGGGGAAGAGAACAGTAACAGCAATTGAAAAAGACTATCCGGGTTAAATAGAGTCAGCTGAGGAGAAAAACACAGATTGACCAAAAATGAAAAATTACTTCAAACTGGAAATTACCTCCTACCTAAGCTGCACTACCTGTAGCCTTATTTATGCTGATATTTACTTGGGTAAAGAAATAATTGAAAATTATTCCTTGCAAGACCTACTGTATGAAACAACCCCATGGGGCTAAAAGAAGCAAGTCCCAATTAAAAAAAAAAAAAAAAAAGTTTAAAAGACAAATATTAACAGATCTCCCTTTTATCCAAAATACTAGAATTAACATACTTAGAAAGACCGAAGGAGTTGCTGAAGGTCTGTGGGATATCAAATAGCATGGAAATTTAAAGAAACCAATAAAGTAGCAGCCAGATAAATGAAAGGTGGTGCCCAGTAAGTGGCTGAATGTCTCTGTGGTCTTGTACTAAAGGTACCTTATCAATATTAATAACAATCTTGATCAAACCCTAGCTGCCACTGTGTTTCTGGCCTCACTGCTGACCTTCCTGATTCTCAGATCCCATGCACAAAATGAGGAAGAAAATCTTATTCCAGGTCATGGCTCTTTCAATTTGTACTAGGAAATCTGGAGAAAAGTCCTGTCTTGCACTTTGTTAATATGGCACCTGGAGGCCTGCAGATCCGATCAGATTGTAATTTACAGATATTGCTTCATTAATACTATACGCTGTTGGAGTATCTGAAAGCAACATCTGTTACGAATGAGAGGCAAAATAACACGCCACATAACTGATACCATTTTGGGAAAAACCATTAAAAAAGACTGGGATACACACATAACTTGGACTGGTGTTTCTCAAACTGGCTTGTACTTAAACAATAAAATTCATTACCAGTTGAAAACTGTAAGGAAAACACTTAAATAGGAAAACCCCAGACACTAATTTCAAACAAGCTTAGGAAGCTCCAATAGTGTATTTTATTCACCGCAAATTTTGTTCTCCAGTGACAGAAATACCAGGTTTATCTCTGAATACAGCTTCACAAGGCTGTGAGAGAATTAATTTTTGAATCCCAAAGTGAATTTTATCTTAATATGCTAACATTGATAAAGTTACTAATGTCATTGTTTTTTAACATATTAAAATCTACTCCAGCAATGACTCCTTGTCAATACAAGCGTGAAACCTGAGCAACAGCAATTTGTCAAATTGTGCATAAGACGACAGGTCAAAGTAACTGAAAGAACATGCAAGCACTGCACTCAGTGCAGCCTTCACAAACCACTTCTATTTTCTCACTGATCCATGTTACATTAAAACAAAATAATTCAGGTACGAATACTATCTAGCACAAATAGTCACTCAACTCCAATTTACGTATAGCAGAAAATCATTGAACAGGTTCAAAAACAGGTTCTAAAGTTACCTATCCATGAAATGTATTAAGGACAAATTTTGAAGAGGGATTTCATTCTTATAATCACTACAAAAATTTTAAAGCTCACAAAACAGGGGAAAACCAATTTTTAGCACTGTAACTATTCTTTTGAGCTTATATGAGTGAAATTATCTGTTGCCCTCCCATTATGTATTTAGCAAGTACTTCCTCTTGCAGGTCTTCCTTCCTTCTGCTTTAATTCTCCACAGGTGAGCTATGATACAACTTTCTTGTTTTGTTTTCAAATACCTACCACCTTCCACCCACATCATTCTCCAGCTATGACTGCAAGTCAAAATAATGCAGCTACTAACCTACTGCTGTGGCAGCACATATGTCAACATTCAATCTCATTTCACCTACATACATCCAGTAACTTCTGATATGGTCACCTTATTAATGTTAACTAATCAGACCTCAAAACTCTTTCTGTTTTTCTCATTGTCATCCATATTATCTCAAAATTTCTGACCATCTCAAATACTGCAGACTCCTCCTAGTATTTCATATTCGTGCCTAAGTAAAAAAAATCTTGATTTGATGGTTCAGTTTTTGAAAATGTCTCTGTTCCACAGAGTGCTAATCCACCCCCATAATAGCAACAGTGATAGTTACAAAGGGGAGACACAGGCACAGAAATTGAAATACCAAATTAATAGCCAGCAAAACCATTCCTGTTTAATAAACCCACAGTACTAAACATTTGTATATGTAAACATACATCATAAAATCTATTTCAAAGTTATGAAGCTTTGTAACTTACTTTCCTTTTTAACCTTGGCATTTATTATTTTTGATTAAATTATCAAGCAGGTTTTGCAATATGCTGAGAAATAGCAAGAAGTGAAAACTACAGGATTATTTTTCCCATTGAGGATAAGGATATAAGTTTCCCTTCTATAAGTCCTATTTGGCTCTAGAATCCAGTAAAATAATATGACAGAAAGCTCTTATGAAAGTAAAAGCTCACTCTGAGAAATTGTTAGCATCAATTTCTCATCCAGTAGTAAATAATTATTGCACCAATGAACTGCATTTTTCATGCAAACTGACAAAAAAATAAAGTTTTTATGGAGTGAGCAGTAAGACTGTGAACAAAACAAGGACTTGGGGGTGTTGGTGGATGAGAAGCTCAATGTGACTCAGCAATGTGTGCCTGCAGCCCAAAAAGCCAACCGTATCCTGCACCACATCAAAAGAAGAGTGGACAGCAGGTCAAGGGAGGTGACCTGCTCTGGTGAGTACTGTATGCCGCTCTGGAGTCAACACAGGAATGACATGGGCCTGTTGGAGTGGGTCCAGCAGAGGGCAATGAAGATGATCAGAGGGATGGAGCACCTATGCTATGAGAACAGGCTGAGAGAGCTGGAGTTGTTCAGCCTGGAGAAGAGAAGGCTCCAGGGGACCTTATAGCAGCCTTCCAGTACCTGAAGGGGGCCTGCAGGAGAGATGGGGAGGGACTCTTTATCAGAGAGTGTAGAGACAGGATGAAGGGTAATGGTTTTAAATTGAAAGATGGCAGACTTAGGCTAGATATTAGGAAGAAATTCTTTACCGTGAGGGGGGGAGACACTGGAACAGGTTGCCCAGAGAAGTTATGGATGTCCCATCCCTGGAAGGGTTCAAGGCCAGGCTGGATGGGGCTTTGAGCAACCTGGTCTAGTGGGAGGTGTCCTTGCAAACTAAACAAATCCAAGGCCAAACATGGATGACAAATGCAAAATCATAATTTAAAGAGCTCCCTTTTATACTAATAGTTTATTAGATGTGTGAGTGAGCAGTGAGCACACCTTTGACTAGAGGTATAAAAGAAAAAAGAAAAAGGAGGGTGAGATAGGGAAATGGCTTAAGAGTATCATCATAAGGAGGATGTGCAGGTTAGCTGTGTAACTAATTCTGACTTTATAAACTACTCTCAAAGAGAAACATGGCATTTCATTAGGCACTTTCTCGCCATTTCCTAACATCAGATATAGGCAACTTCTTGAGAGGAAAATTAAATTGCTAGCAAAGTAACTTTAAAACTTCTGTAATAACCTAATGAAGACTTACAATTCCATACTGTAAGTACTTCTATTCACAGAATGCCAATTATGTAATTGGCAGAACTCATACTGTCTGACATATCAGATTTGATACACAGTGAGAAAAAGCAAGCATAATTTACATAATGATTAGAAATGAGCAGAGCAACCTGGAGAACCTTTTAGGTTCTTAAATTTTTCCTCACAATAGATTTTCCCAGACAAATACATTTGACTCATAGGGGAAAAATTAACACTGGCATCTGGAAATACTACTTGTTTACCACAAATTAAAAAGACAAGATCAATTCAAATGCTTCACATTTCAAGCTCAGTAGAGTCAAGCCTACTCTATGGAGTGGTAGGTCCATGAAGAATGAACTACCTCTCTACACTGGTAAGTCCACCAAGAATGAATCTACTCTCAAGCACCAAAATTAATGGACTATTTCGGAAAGCACTGACTTTGAGTAAGAGTAAACTTGGCAACTTCCAATTCAAGAATGACAGGCATAGCATTAATAACACTTACCAGCAAAAGTCAAGTGCTTAGCTTTCAACATGGTGTCAAATGCCACCCATGCTTTGTTAGGTACCACACGAAGCTAAGCTAATCATTGACACGCTATCTTTTCAAATTCTGTTTATCTTTCCTATCAGAGACTAAAATATTCCCATCACTCTTAAGCATCTTTCAGTATTGTTTGTGTTCTACCAGATGGAATAAAGAAGAAATTTACTTTACTAAATGAATCATTAAAGCTTTCAATATCCCAGCAATAAGGTCATTCCAAAACCTTGTAATGCTGACACTACACAAACTGACAAAAGCACAATAAGCAAGCTGATTAAGATTATTTATACGGGAAGAGGTACAGTTTTATCCACTTTAGTCTCAGGAAATACAGAGAGTGCAGAAAATGCATATCTCAAAACATAGCACCTCAGACAGTGTTAGGGGCCCACATCCATTGCACAGTAGCCTAAAGAAAAGTTGGGCTGCTGCTCCTGACCATGTTCACTAGGTGCTGTTTTGGGGACCAAGGGCACATCTAACAAAACCCAACTACATCTACTGTACTGTATTAGATGAGTACTCCTGAAGCTGTAGGTTCACAAACAAGCCATTAAGATTGTAGACAAACGGGAATATGACTGAACTAGATCAGGAAATTAGGATATTTGTGAATGCATTCATCCAGGTTTCTGTCACCCCTCATGTCTCACACCCTAGCTCAGACATGATTCTGCTTCACCAAACTTCAAGTCCTTCCATGCTTTTTTTCAAAAAACCCTCACTGTTCTAGCTATTGTGTGTCCATCCATACTTCCCTTGTGTGCTGAACACGGTGACGCCATTACTCTTTAAGTGCATCCTGACTGCCTAAATTTTGTTACTGCCTACTATTATACACATCAGCTTAAAGACAAAGGTCTTTCATTTATTTTATGAAGTACCAAGAGCTTTTAATAAATGAATAAAAATGCACATGGATAGATATGAGTGGGAAACAGGCAGTAAGAGTACAAAATGTGGAAAATAACACAGATGTATAACTGTTAGACACAAAAAATGCTAACATTGAATGGCCAGGCTCAGATAGCAAATGCAGATAATCAGGTAGTATTTAGTTTATGCAAAAATCCCAAGTAATACCAGGAAATTACTGCTAAGTGCAAAGGTGTTGCAACACACTAATCAGGAAAGGAGCAGCTATTGTTCTTTTTGTAATATGAACTTCTCAAGACTAACACAATGTGTAGCTGTGTGTAGGAAGATAAACAGGATGCTGGATTGAAGGACTATATGTGTACATGATAAAATGCAATAGCACTGTTGGTACTAAAGACATGTCATTGTATGTATCTCTGGATGATATTGACTAGACAAGAAAGTTGTAGATTGGCTAATGAACTGTCACTCTATAACGTGCTTAGTCCAACTAATTGGCCCGAGAACCACCGTGAACTACAACCACTCTGCAGTGATTCCCATCTTACCTGCTCTAAAATCCTTCACTCATGATGCTGTCAAAGGCGCTGTATTTGAAATAGGAAATTATTTTTGCCATACTGGTTTTAGATTTATAGTGATGGAAGCTTTAGCTTCTCCTAAAAAGCAGAAAGTCCCAGTATGTGTAGGTATAAACACAACCACTAAGTAGAAAAGTACCTGAGAGTAATGAAGTAATACTATAGAGTTTAGAGAATAAAAAAAGATCACTCTTCCTTGATACTTTCCCCAACATTTTATCCATAAAGTAACTCTGAGGGAACAGTGAGAATACACGTTATCTTCATTTTTCCCCCAGTACTTTTGTTTATTTCCTCCTTTTCCTCTCTAAAATAACCTGATGCTCTTGGGATAGCTCCAGCTATAGGCTAGAGGAAGCAACTGGCAAAAAGAGCAAAATCCTCAGGAAGTGCTAAACACAGTGCAGATGCCTGTTTTCCCTATAGTAGAATCTTGAAAATCTGAGCTTGCTATTGGTATGACCCCTGACCATCGTACAGGAGCAAGCTGCAGGTAGAACCTCCTCCTCAGTTTGGCCATCCCAAGCAAGCCTGCCTTATGGCCATCCTCGGGAGACAAAATTCTGTACTGTGTCTACAGCTGAGAAACCTTGAACTGGTTTGGATGTCCAAAGTAATATCTAATCAGGAACCCGGTTAGCGAGATACTTCAACAGGAAAAATTACTTAGCTGTTTATGTGAATCAAAATATTTTAAGTACTGTATTATATTTAAAACATTTCTGCTAAAACTCCGCAAACGAATTTGCAGAAGAAGCCTGCTTTTGAAAAATTTTTTTTTTAATACAAGTTTCAGATGTTCAGACATGCAGCAAGCATATGTAATATAATCCCTATGAAATGGCAAAACCGGAGTGACTCATATTTTTCAGTAGTAGAAGGAACAATCACTTGACAGAATCAATTTCACACATTCTGTCTGAAGGTATGTTTGGCCCTGGCAGTCTATCAGTTGCATAGTAAAATTTTCGTAGCTTTGACATAAATATATCCACTAAAGAGAGGCTTTTTATTTGAGAAATGGCTTTCTTAAACCGTTTGAAAATCTGAAAAATAAACCTGTCATTTGCAGAAGGCTTTATTATGTTATGGACTGCCAGAATTAATTGGCTCTTACAGCAGGAAATTTGGAGCAGCTGAAGGTAGTTCAAAATAACACAGTTATCTAAAGCAACTTTTTTTTTTTCCTTCGCCTCTTGAAAATAAACTTCACAGGAAGACAGACATGCAATTCAGCACCTTAAATTTTAGATTACACCTCTTTAAGAACATTTCAAATGTACTCAAAAGCGATATAACATTGTTACATTTACTGAAAAAAAATAAAAGCTTTCTCATAAAGCAGCTGCTTGGTTCACCTTTGGCTAGATGTTTGTCCTGATGATCTGAGACAAAAAAAGGAAAGCTTCTGTGCACGTTAAAAGCAATGAAGCCTCTTTAAGTTTTACATGTAAGAATTCCCTGATTTTTTAGGTATGACTACATATTCTACAGCTTTACAGATACTAATGTAGCTTTAGGATTTGTAAGCAACATCTAAATTACCGTTAGAAAATACTTAAGACTTTTCAGAAAATCCAGAAAACTAAAGGCAAACTCATGCAATATTGTCTTCCTGAATTTCAAAGCAGACAAGAATAATCTGAAGGTATGTATAGACTGAACTCTGACTTAAATATGTTATTCATGAATTCTAGTAGTGACAATTTAAGTCAGTGTAACACTATTCAGCATTTTCATTAAAAACTTTCTTTTTGTGTGTTTATCCACCAATGACAATGGATAAAGGATAACAATATAAACTGCTGGCTATAAGAACTCTACAGTGCAAAAACTGTTTTCAGAGTCTTTCACAGAAACTCTTCCACTTAATGTCATAAAGGGAAAAAACAGGATGAAAGTTCAAGATCTACCCTCAACGCGAAAGAAGACTGAACAAACATTGTCCCCTGAAAGGGACACCAAAATACTAACAAGCCAACTAAAGCAACCACTTAATCAAGATGAGAGAAGCCGCTAGTTCAGTATTAACATGAGCATGGACAATAAAATGTGCAGTGCTGTTTTCTCAATTTTACTAAATGACATTTTCCATGAAACAGAAGTTTACTATATTGCTATGAAGCCAAATAAAAAGTTAATATAATGTAGTATGAAAACTCTACCTTTTTAAGTTTCTTTTAGTGAAAAAGAGGCAAAACTACTTATATTTGAATATTTTTTGTAGACTTGTTTAAGACCTTAAAAACCATCTTAAGGGCTTTTGCAGCATTCTTATTTAAGGCATCTTAAATTTGCTCACCTATTCAATGATGGCAGAAGTGAAAGCAATGCCAAAGCAGAAAGTTTCCTTCTTTCTGGCTGAGTGATGTTATCCATTCGATCAACCCACATTTCAATCACATTACTGAGAATTTGGTCCAACTGCAATGGGAAGCAGAATGTTCCTTTTCATCTATGAGTACTTCAGCATATTTAGAAAATCACTTATTTTAATTTTTCTAGCAACTGAATACATTACTCAACCTGGGAAAGACACCATACAGTTCTACATACCTGACAGAATTAGGAAGCAACAGGTATTTTTTAAGTTTTCTATGACAGTGCTTCCAAGCCCTGAAGCCCTCTCACCATTAATTGTAACCCATAAATTAAAAAGGCATTTAATTCATGGTCAGAGCCTTGATTCAGAACAGTGAAAGAAAATTACTAAAATTTCACTTAAAGACATAGTAGAACACTTGTAGGAAAAGAACCTCTGTAACCTCATCAGTGAAACCGGAGCAGACTGAACCTGATACTCCTAGAAACTCACCAGAGAACAATTACACCATTAACTCTGGTGCAAAACACATCAAGATGGCACGAGGGAAGAGACTCTCACTCTGCCATACTATGCAAACTGAAAGGGTTTATTTGGCTTATTGTAGAACGCAGTAGGAAGAGAATTTAGAGATTATATACAACTTTTAATGAGATCTTTTAAGGTATTGTTGGAACATGTAAAACTTGTTATAGGATGTTCAGGGGAAGGATGAAAGGAAGGGAAAGGGCCCCTTTCCAAGGTGGTCTGGGGAGGAACAAGCATGGAAAACAGGGAAGAGTTATTTTGGGTCAAAAGAAAGCAATACTTCAACATGTAATCCAGATAAAATACCGACAAAAAAAATTCTTACCTCCTGACCCAGTTCACATGCCATCTGGCTCAAAAGTAATGAAAAAAAACTTGCATTTTGCAGTAGAACTCTACCCACAATCCCCAGATAAGTAGACATCACCACGGGGTATCTCTGAAACAAAAGTAAACCAAAACAAAGGGGGCTTAGATTAATTAAGAGAAAAATACTTAACATACAGAGCAGAACTACACGGAATATACGTCCATGCATCCTTTATGTATTTTATGAAATTTGAAATCGTAAATTGTAGTTTTGAAGCCTCTAAGAACACAAGACTGAGCAAGCAAGCAATCTTTACCACAGTTTCTCAATTCTTACAATAAGAAAACTATGGCTATCCCAAAGTCAGTTTCCTTCAAACAGCCAAGACAACTTGCAAGGTGATTTTACTTTAAATTTTAAAACCGGCATTTTAAGGACTAAACAGAATATTATACTATTAAAAAATTACTTTCAAAGTTGATTATGGTTCAAAATTACTGTTTACAATTTTAGTAACATTAAAAGTGCTTATTATTTCTGAAGAAGTTGTTACTTATTTCTCTGAGAGAAGCTATAATACATTTGCCAAAAACTAATTTGCAAGTGTCTCAAAATTAAATTGATACACTAATAAGCTAATTAGTTTATTACATTTTATTATTTTTAATTTTAAAAGAAGCCACAAATTTCTTTTTATTAAACCCAGCATCTACCAATATAACAGTAAGTATTTTGTAGAATTGCCTACTTGAAAAACAAATGCCAACATTTACCTGAAAACGTTAACCCAGATTAATACCTTTTTGCATAGAGACCAATGAATTTGTTAGTCTTAAATCAGAAGACATTTTAGTAATATACTTGAGTTTTGTGTCTTAATCTGCAAACTGCTCAAACTGTCTTTTTGTGTTCTATGCAAAAAGTAAAAAGTAAGCAAAAAGTAAATCGCAAAGTGATATAACTTGGCTTCATATTGGAAATACCTTACTGAACTCAATAATAATGTGAGCCAAATACTGATAATTGAAAGTCTTCAACTCTGAAAAAAAACAGTTTTTAACAAAAAAAGTCAAGAGAAAAAAGAATTCCACCCACTGATTCTGCTGATTATTTTTTTTCTGCTGCTAGTACTGCAAGGTCCAACACAGTTAAAGCATATTGAATTTTACTCATTTTTATACAACATAGAAATTTGTGAAGGCAAAGAAAGAGCAAATGGAGAACTTAAGACATACAAGCAAGCAAAATCTTGAAGCCTTTTCTATCTCGCACAGAGCATTCTCACATCCATCAGCTCTTCAAATTAGATGTGTCAATTCGAAAAAGAAAGTCAAATGAATCTTCTCCTTGACCAGTTTGTTTTTCTCTGGTCTAGGTACACTTAAAACGGAGTACTATAACCATCTTTAAAAACCCTAACACAAAACTCCAATGCCTACAAAGGATCTAACTGAGCATAGAGGCACATTATCAGTGTTAATAGTGAAGGAATGAAAGAATGAAATTCACGTTATTTTATTAAAATAAACATTAGATGACAAAAGAAGTGATGGATACATTTCTTTAACTCTTGCATTACTATATTACTTTTACAGACTTCTGAAACACCTAAGATCCACCAGATGCTCTTAAAACAAGAGAAAATGCAACACCAATATGCAAAAACTGGGCCTGATAATGGAAGATACTTTCCCATTCGAAAGGGAAAGTTGAGAGTAAAGAGTAACTCTTACCTCCCCATCTAAAATCCCCTTGAATATTGATGGCAGAAGGGGCTGAAACATTTGAGGACCCAAAACAGGGTTTACTTTTAGGACATTTTCCACAACCTTAAAAACAAAAGCAATTTAGACAATTAGTAAGCTACATTTAAAAACCTTAACTGAAGCTTTAAAACTACATATACTGGTCTATATATAAAGTCCTGGTAGGATGTTTACCATTAAATACCAGCAAACCTTAGGACTGCTGAAAGTATATTTGAGAAAAGTACTCTGCAAACCTATCTGCATAACAGACTTGATGAAAACTGACATGCCAAGTGCAACCCACCTAGCAAGAACCTCCTCCTGGCCCTGGCAAAGCTGCTGAGGTGGGGTGGAAGGAGGGACCTTGATACGGCTCCACTAAAAGCAGCTTAATGAGGTGGGCTACCAGGGAAAAGTACAGGCAGTTTAAGGCTTATTTCCATACCTTTGTCCTGTCAATTTTTTGAAGAACCATTCATTAGGATCCACCATTCCTTGGCAGGTGATTAAGTAACCACAAGTGCCCTCAGATATGCTACTCGCAGTACCCTGTTCTGGCTGCCAGTTTTTACATTCTTTACTCTTTGCTTCTCAGCTCTTTTTTTCCCCCCATGAGCTGTTCCCTGAAGTAATTTTTTTCTAGTGTTCTTCAGGCTTTCTTTCATCCAGCTGTTTGGGCTCTCTCCTTGTACCAAGACAGAGAGGGGAAGAGGCTGTGAGAATAACAGGCAGTATATTCACCTATTCGCTCCTAAAGGAAAGTAAAGACAGAGACCACACATCTATACACTCATGCGTATAAAGCATATATAGGTACCATAAAGGTACCTCCCTCCCTCAGACACTCTTCTCAGTTTCCAGCTACTTTCAGCTCACCGGAACTTCCTCAAGGAACTCCTCTTCTGTGCTCTTGTCCAGTCTCCCCTAAATCTTTTTTTAAACCTACTAGCTTCATTTAATGCCCTCTATGTCTTGCCTTGAGAGAGGTTTTAAGCAGTTGACCCCTTCCAGTGCCTCTCAGTTTTTGTAGACCTTTACTGTTATATGGAGGTGAACATAACTTTTCTCCCACTCATCTCTTCCGGGCACCAGAAGTTTTGGCTAACTCATTTGTTCCTTGTACACAATCTTTTCAAACATTTTCTTGTGTGTCTCAGATAACTAGAAAATCAAGTCACATCAAGCCTCGGCAACCTTGCAATAAATCATTTGATCAGTCCAAACTAGTGTTTTTCAACCTTATCCATATATGTACTGTTCTAATGTCTATTCTCAATCCAGCCAAAGCTCTTTGTAGGAAAACATTTCAGAGAACGCTCCCAGGTGTTTCTGTTCCCAATATTTATCTTAGGGGAGTTTTTTTTTAACGAGTCAGCACAGTGATGCCTGACAAAACATTTTCCTTATTGTAAAAATACTTACATGAATTATAGTTCAGTTACCACTCTGGAAGTAAGTAGGCATACTGGGAAGGTGTTTGAAGTGTACTGGGCAAACCTTGTGGCTAATGCGAGACCACACTGGGAGCCAAGTGGATAAATGATACTACATTAGCAGCATCACTCTATTTTAGAGATCTGGTTAAAAGCTGCTACATCAAACATTTACCCAACTATAGAATCTAAATAACAGTACTGATAGAGAGGAATTGATATTTTAAATTCCAGAACTAGAGTCACTAAGCTCCTCACAGCAGGAACTACAAATGGGTAGGGCTATCAACTCCTCCTGTTGTTTTCTGTCCTGGGATTCTGCAAGCACTTTTGCAATCCACCAAAGAGGTATATGGGATCTAATTTTTTCCTGCGTTGCATTTATAATGAACTGAATTCAGGTCCAAGGTTTTATAAGCAACAGAGAGTTCCCAGTTAGTGCCACCACTGGAAACATAAGTAGTAATACACTATAGTTATTACTCAACTTTCAGTGCATACTCCAACTTTATTCCTGAAATTGTTCAAAAGGCACATTTCTAATATTTAAATATGTAGTTAAAACACCACAGACTCTGATGTCAGTGTGTGCTAAATAAGCTGTTTTCTTTTGTATGTTCTACATTCATCACACTTGAAAACATTACTCTAACCTGAAAAAACACTAGCAAGAATAATGGATGCACAGAGCTGAGTATCTCTGAATAACTCTACCTTTAAAACTTGAACTTGTCCTTCAGTAGTTATATCCTCCAAAAGTTCACAAAATGACCTGCATAGGTCAGCAGCATACATCTGAAATTAAATTAAAAATAAGGTATTATGCAAACATGTTTTATATTTATGTATATATTTCAAAACTCAACACATTAGGGATTACATATGTGCAAAGACACGGCTTCTCTTCAAAGATCATATTTGCTAAAATGCTTATCTTTCCTAAACTAACTAAAATCTAATCTAAGCATTTTGGTTTTTTTTAACATCACAGGTTTTTTTCAACAATCATTCTCAATGAATTTTCTAAAGAAAGGTGTGAGAAAAAGGCCTCTTGTTCAATTTTTGCTAGAATATATGATGATAATTGTAATCTGGTAGGATAATTAAAGTAAATACTACTACCCCGCAGAGGACCTTCTCAGGTACCAAAGTACTAAATGAATCCACAAAATATTAATTCTATAGAATAATCTTTCTCAAATATGATTTGATTGAGTGTCCATCATGTGCCACAAAGAGTTGAAATTAGAACAATATGCTTGTGTACATGTAAATGAATAAGAGTATAAACCTTTGTGTGTAGAAAATGGTTTGCCAGTAGGGACCTAAGGTGCTAATCGGAATCTTTATATAATGGTAACATACCTGTAAAAATTCAGATGATGATAAGAAAATATAAGCATTGATGATCTTAAAGCAATTTTTCAGGTTTTCTGAACTAAGCTCTGGAAAAAAAGAGATCACAATTCACAACGTCATCATAAATTGAAGTATAACTAAAATGATTCACTTGTAAAAGTTTTTTCCTCACACAGCTTTTAAGTGCCAGATGCCTGCAAAAAGAAAAAAGTTTCCTTAGGTTCAGTATACCATTCAGGTCCTGTCTCCCTGCCAGAGAGAACGTGCTGGTTTTGGCTGGGGTAGAGTTAATTTTCTTCACAGTAGCTAGTATGGAGTTGTGTTTTGGATTTGTGCTGGAAACAGTGTTGATACCACAGGGATGTTTTAGTTGTTGCTGAGCAGTGCTCACACGGA
>KZ507609.1:29978-49094 GCA_002844005.1 Limosa lapponica baueri
TTTTTTTTTTGTTTTTTTTGTTTTTTTTGTCAGTTAGGTTGATGGTTGGACAAGATGATCTTGAAGGTCCCTTCCAACCTAGAGAGGATTCTGTGATTCATTTGCAGTCATCTGAACATGTATTCACCAACAGAAAACAAAAAAGCCACAGCAACACCTTGCTCTTAGGTGATATCCATAGTATACTTCAAAAACTATCAGAGATAATTTGCACATAATATACCTAATCCAGTTTTATATCACTTTGCTGAAGAAAACATACTGTTATAACACAGAAATCACAAATCAAGTTTTGTACTTTGATTGTTAAAGCTAAACTCCCAAATCCAATGGGAAACACCAGAAGCTCAAAGAGTTCTTAAGAGTCCTGAATCGGAACCTGCAATCTATCACTGCACACCTCCTGAATTTTCTGAAAAAGTATTGTGTACAGTCACAATCAAGTCCCAGAGGACCCTGCCCACAAAGGTAATTAAAGCAAAGCAAAAATTACAACACAAGGAATAATCAAAAACCTGAATAATAGACAATCCAGTCTATTGTCTGTACCTCCTTAAACATAGCCAGACTGTCTACTTCAGTATAAATGGTTATCAATACTATTTTCCACAGTACTGCATGAGGGCTTGGGAAGACAGGGTAGGGAGAAAATAGCAATAGCAAGTGTAAACAAGCCACAGATACAGAGTATTTTTTAATTTTACTTAAGCAAGCAGATCAGCGGTGTGACACAACTATGAAAAATCACAGCCATTTGTATCGTGCAAGCTTCCTGTACCAGATACTATCTACTACTAACACAGAACAATCAGGAGGAAGGGTAGGTGTGTAGATATGAATGAAGACAATTAGTAAGTATTTGGCAGCTACAGAACCTAAGAGGGAGCTGTAGAGTAAGTACTGAAACCACTACAAAACACTACTCTCCTGAGCAGTTTTGTCATTAGAAATCTAGTATACACTGAGAAGTAACAGAAGGTGTTATCTTGCACCTACCCACCATGACGTAACCTTCTATTGACCTTTAGTCAGAATAAAATATTAAGTGCTGCAAACAATTAAAAAGTAACTTCCGTAATTTTATAAACACATTCATCTAGAAACAGAATCCATTTTCTGTATTACCTTCACAAGCTACAAAAAAGCATGGCTAAAGATTTCATTACATAAAAACATATTTACATTATAAAATTAAATAACAAAATTTTTATACTCCCTGGAATTGCAAAGCAAAAGCACTCCAAATTTTTATACTCCCTGGAATTGCAAAGCAAAAGCACTCCAAATATCGGTATCTCCTAAGCACTGATTCTTAATCCTCATTAACGAGTTTATATTTTGTCAACAAATAATTTTGTTGACAAATTTCAGTGCTGCTTGACCAATACACAATAATGGAAAACCTAATAGCAAAAACTTCAGTTCTTCAGACTAGAAAACATCATTCCGGTTGTAAGCAGAACAGGCAAATATTCCATATAATCAATTTCACTAAAACTCAGCATATTTAGTGTTAAATTTCAGGAACTTCTTAAAAAAACCTCTGAAATGATAAATTGACATTTGTCTTACCTTTTAGGTACAAAGCAGCTTCAAATTATTAAAAAAGAGAACTAGAGTAAATAGATAATAAATATTAAAGAAGATTGGAAAATCAAACAATAAAAACCTGTTCTTCATCTTTTAGTAGTTAGAATTTTGCAAGCCCCCTTAGCTCTTGTAGCCACAGCAGCATTACTTAATGCATGAACAACACAAGCAGTAGAAAAAACAAACCATGAAATTTTATTAGTAAAAGACTTACCAAGAAGGGCAGACATGTTCTGAAATATTCTCAGGAGCTCAGGTGTAAGACATGGACTATTCTCCAACGTCACTAACCTAAGAATAGATTAAACAAAATATTTTAGATGGTCTATGAGTAACATTGAGCAATCATTTTGACAGATGGAAAACTTTATAACTTCCAGTAACCATATTTATGATCCTCAAATAACAGGTAACAATTACTTGAAGCACATTTCAAGTACATCGGTAGTCTTCACAACACACCCATAAGTATAGGCATTGGCCTTGCTAAGGTAGGAAAACAAAGGAAAACATGCTACTGTCTTTATAAAGGCAATGTAACTTCCAAAATACAGCAGAGAGAATGGCTAAGTATCCAACTTGGGAACTCAGAGGTGGGTAGAGAGGAATATTCATGGTGTAAGGACAAGGTGCGTAGTGCTCTTTACCTCTGATGAGGAGCTGTGGTAGTAACCAGTTCAAATCTTTACTTTTTTTTTATATTTTTGAGGACTGAAATGATGCCTTGATTACCATACAATAAAGATTAACTATATGCTCAGCATTATTTGTATCAGTTTAAAAATTCCTGAGGTCTGAAAACAGTAGCTATAAATTAAATTCATACTGAAAGCCACAGCAACATACTCCAGTTTGTTCCTAGATTTTAGGTGTGGGATTACTGTATTGAAATAACATTTCTGATTATGTTAATTATCTTAGCTGTTCTCCTGCTCTTGGTTCAGGAAGCCATTAAGAGTCCCAACTGTCTCTGCTAGCTCGATTCAGATTCCTCTGACGCTCTAGGACATCTTAAAATTTCATTCTTCTGCATAGGCATCAGAATAACAACCTCAAGATCAGTATTATTAAGGGGATAAAGTTCTGAAATGATACATTAAAGAGGTCCCTGCCTCTAAATTTTGTGAAGATCTTGCACTTTGACTTGCTGCCTCACCACCAAAAGCATTATAAATCTTAATTTCGCTGCACACAGAACAGATCATTTGTAGGTTAAGTATTTGTAATTCAAATGCTCATCTACAACTTAGGTCAAAGGAATACCTCACTGTTTCAAGACAAACTCAATATATTCCTATTCTGCAGGAGAGAGATGTGCTGAATTTAGTCCAGGTAACAGTTTCCTTCTCCTGGAGTGTCAGCTGCACCAGAAACAAACAAATTAGGCTCATGGCAAACTGATCACAGTGCCACTTCCTGTAATAGCTTGAGATCTGGAAGATAATTTCCACATTTTATCCTCAAAAGCTTGCCATCTCTCCAGCTCTGAGAATGACTGGGTTATTGTGCTCCTGGAGTCAAGCACGTCAAATTGTTAGTTTAGCATGCGCATTATAGCGAGTCTAGACTTTTTGACTTGCTGTTCATTATCACAACAGAACTGTATCTCGCTATCAACTGCTTGAAAATAGATTACCTACTCAGTTATTTTTAATTGTGTTTCTTTTATTAACTTCCTAATCTCATCTCTTTTGAGAAAAGGTATGATATACATGATGTCAAGGTAAGATAACAGGAACACATAAATTCTTAATACAGTCAAACCTTTTTTTAGTTGTTTGTTTGGTTTTTTTTTTCCTCTTCTGGGGATACAAAAATTAACATTTTAAAAATTAGAAACTGATAAAGAACATTCTTACCACAACTCTAAACCATCTTCCAAAAGATAGACATGTGGAGGCTGAGAAACATCTGTACTTAGCTGAATAACTGGAAGTAGAAAAGGATAGAGATTTTTGCTGTCTGTTCCCAGTCCCTGTAAAAGTAAATAAAAAATGAAAAATACTTCAAAAACTGCAAACCAATAAATTACCTGTCACAGTAAAATTCCCAAAAGAAGAAAAAAAGAATCGAAGAGATTGAAACACAAATAACGGGATATGATACAAATCGATTACATAACAAAGCGGGCAGCTCAGAGCTGCTATTATCTCTGTTGCACG
The DNA here is from genome assembly GCA_002844005.1 of Limosa lapponica baueri. Lineage (NCBI taxonomy): Eukaryota > Metazoa > Chordata > Aves > Charadriiformes > Scolopacidae > Limosa > Limosa lapponica. Next base: position 33,731 of record KZ507609.1, read on the forward strand.
TAACACATGAACAAAGCAGAAGAGAACATCAGAAAAACTAAAAAATTTCAGAAGAGATGAAATAAAGTGTTACTTCCCATATGCTGTATAAAAATATTGCAGAAATCATTGCGAAATGACATCATAGGTATCAGAGGTTATGCAACAGAAAGGCAATGGTAATAATAAAAGGGTTGGAATTCAAAGTAAACAGGACGACCCTCAATTAAGTCAAAGCCAACACCACCATTGAGAGACATTAAACCTAACGGTTACGATTTAAGCAAGAAACATTTGATGCTAAACAAAATTTAAATGCAAATTTAAAGAACAGGCAAAGTGAAACTTGCTATGGTGGCCTGTATCTTTGCCTATGATTTGAAAATGGCTCATCTTCACAGAAAGTTTGCAACCAAAATAGAAATCCCAAGTCCCTGGGAGCTGAATGGAAAGCAATGGGCAAACAGAGGTGCCTACACTGCAGAATCAAGTCTGAACCATACACAAAGACTGTAAGAAGAGACTGACACTCCCAATGCCATGTGGGAAAAACAGGAAGCCAGAACAAGCTCCTTCACGTAGCCTATAAAGTCACTAACGGAGGTTCAACTCCAGGATTACAAAACCAAAACCCTCCAGAACACAAGCAAATCTGCCTAAAGAACTGCTTCTACTGAACAAGCCCCTGGAAACAAAACATTTAAGTGCTTAACATTAGCTATGTTTACCTCCACTATCAGAGAACCATGTCTTTATTGTAAGACTCAAAAGCATTTAGAAATGGCACATAAAACCAAAGCGTACCTTAATTTTACCTATATATATATCTATATATACACACAGGAGAACATGTAGGCATGTCTTGAGAAAGAATTGTAGGATATACTGTTGTCAGTATGTGATTCTGACCCCTTACCTGGACAAGATGGATTAAGGTGGTTAGAATGGCACATCGTAGCATATTGTGCTCCTCACTCTGTTTCCAAAGGAGCGGTAAATACTGAACCAAACATCCTACATATGGTCGTATCTGAAGTTCAGAACACAAATTTGTTTCTTAGTGTGTGAAACCAGGCCATTAATTTATCCCAAGCGTAATTCTTGAAATATTTAAGAGCTGCTTTTGCCACAGTAAAAATACAGAGATTGCTTTAATTGACTCCTCTTTCCTCTTCCTAAAACACCATATTCCATACTCTGTGACTGAAGTAACTTCTGACTGCACAGTGGTTTGAAAAGAATATATTACTTATGGTAACATTTGTGCATGGCAACCAGGCTTAAGTAGTAAATAGAACATAAAAAATACTTAATTTGATAACAAGAGATATTTTCATATCAATATATTCTTCGCTTAGACAGGATTCCTAAATAATGGTATCCTTTAAGACGACCAGAAACAGTCCCAGTAAAAAAAAATCCTGAATAACCTCCAAAGCTACCCATGCTTTGGAGAGAGGTTGGACTACATAACCTCCAGAGGTTTGTCCCAACCTAAGTTTTTTCTATGATCCCCTACAACACTAAAAGGTTAATCTATTTGTCTTCTAGAGTATTACATTAGGAATTAACCTAGAGACTCAAGGGTCCTTTCTCAACTTGTGTTTTTCTGCTGCTTCTCTAGCTGATCTAAAACCCAGGGAAATCTGCTGTCATGTTGACTTTCCCACAAGGGACAATTATGAAAGCTTCATTTGGCTCTCAGACAGGATTACTTGTAGAAAGAGGAGATAAGCTCAAAACCACGCATTATCTGTCCTTAATACAGTAATACTGCCAAAAAAACCCCAAAACCCCAAGACAAAAGCAGTCAACAATTCATTTTTAAATTCTGCAAAAATATTTTCAATTTCTTTATGTATAAGCTGAAGGACATAATTTAACACTAAGAAGTAAGTACCAAAAATTCATAATGTGAACTTAAAACTTTTCATGCAATTAAGGAGAGTGCTGTATAGGCAATTGTGATCCATACAGATGTCAATGTGCGTTTACAAATTTAACTGCGCAGTCCCTTAGAGTGTGAAGCATTTTGTCCCCCAGAATATCTCTTATAATATGAAAGATTTAATAAAGTACTAGTTCAGATATAAGATGAGACAACCAGAATAAGTTACAATTAAAAAAAAAAAGAAAACTGCAAGAAATGCAGTAAGATAAGCAGTGAAAGTCTTTCTGTACTCTAACAGATGAGTCAATAAAAAAACCATAGTAAATAAGGAAAAGTAGTAATTGAGAAATAATATTTTACACAAAAGATAAATGAAAACTCAAAAGGGAAAAGAGAACCAAGTAATGTGAACAATGCAGGCATCTATGATAACAATAACCAGTCTATCAATAAATAACGTTTTTCTACCATTTTCGTATAAGCCAGAAACATCAAGTCCTAGTCTGTGTTCTTAGCACAAACTTACACTGAAATCTAAAAAAAAAATAAAAAAATACCTGCATATTGACTCTTTCAATCACACAAGACAGAACGTGAAGAACATGCATTTTGGTGTCACATTGTGTTACTTCCTGCAGTAGCTGAAAGAGCAGTGTAAACATGGATTCCAGATACTAAAAAAAAAACAAAGCCAAAACCAACTACAGATTAGACCATGAAAAATACAATTGGTGACATGAATCAGTGATTTTCCTTTACGCTTACAACTCTTACAACAAGACATCTATGAACTTCGAAAGACACTTAGCAAGTGTGCAAAATGTTACTCTTTCATTTGGAAAAACGCACACTAGCCAATCACTGCCTAAGCAAGATAAAAAATTCAGGTACGGTCTTACATTACAGTTCAAACATGATCATTTCAAACATATACCATTTCAGGCATTGCAAGTGTAAATATGACTTCACAAATAGAATACTACAAAGCTGAAGGCCCGGTCTTCCAGCTTTTGAGTCAATAAACAAAATGTATATATTTAACTGAAAAATACACCTTAAACAATTCCAGTGTTTACAGTGTAGATGCACTCTGCATTTTGTTCTGTTTTTTTTTTCCATGAAGAGAGTTGCAATTAACATAGAAGTCATAATCAAATGAGAAGAAAAAGCACCTGCTAAACTTGAGTGATCAAAATAAATCTTTGTTGTATTTATAGCTAACATCTCATTATTTATTTAATGGCACTAGTAATGACCACTGTAAAGAACACAAACATAGGAGATAAAGAAACTCTTTAAGGCCCTATTTTAACCACAGACTTAACAGTATTTATGTGAAACACCAGGTTAGAAAGTACTGTGTGAAACAGGCATAGTGGAAAGTCACATTGGTGTGGAAACATATTTGCTAAAGACAGCATTCACATTGTCTTAGCATGAAGAAACTTAGCATCTGGTAACACATAGTAAACATAATACTATACACAATTCTAGGAAGTTGCAACAGTCATAATACTAAAAGGTTTTGAATTGTCTGTATATTGCACATTAGCACCTTTACAGCAGCAGTGTAAGTCTTTACATGTTTTGATGAAGACTGAAAAAAATACATACACACACACAATTATTAGTAAATAGTGTAGCTTAAAATGAAATTGGAAATTATTTTTATCCTGGTTTAAAATGAAATTGGAAAATATCTTTTTTCCTGGTTTCCTCCATGGATCTATCTGCTCATCAGAATATGCCCATATAAATCCTCTTACCGGTAAAAACTGGTCAGTTCTGAACTCAAAGTCATCTACAGGTAAACAACCATTAAAGAAAAATAATACAGATTGCAGATGGATATGAGACTCAAATAAGCAAATATTCCATGGATACACAACAATTATAATGTGAATAATTTGGTAGTAAGTTTAAAATTGTTTATTTTCCAGTAGCTCTGAATTAAGAGCTAATAAAAGGATATTTAACTTCAGCGTCGTAGCTGTCTCAATACGGACCTGAAAGAAAAAAGCCAAAAAGCATCACACATGTCCATTAAACGTTATTTTGATTATCAACATAATACCTGAAAATATCAAACCAGTTGCTGTTTTGGCAATTGAATTATCCTGTGTGTTCTGTCACTCTAAGTGCCGTTAGTTCAACTCAGAAATATTTTTATTTGCTTTTATTTTAGTATCCTTTATTTGGCATTGCTAAATTGATATCACCTGGAGAAACTACTCAGTCAAAATCTTCATGAAGGTCAAGAAAGAATTAACCAAGAAGGTATCTAGCCTATGATAAAAAACTCTTGCAATAGAGAAGGAGTTTAACTTGGGATTATCTCATGCCTTGTTGTCACCCAACAAGTACAGAGTCAAATAAACTCACCAAGTTCGCATGTTCTTCCCTGGTAGATGTTCAAATGCTCAGAAAGCATTAAGTGAAAACAGTCACAACAATGACATTGAAACATACCCTGCTATGCTAAAGCTGTCTGGAATCACAGAAATAACTGTTATGACTGCCAATTGCTAATGTTTAACTAACAAATTATCTAGGTTTATTTGGTTTAGTTGTTGGCTGCTAGGTCTGTTTGTTTAAAAATTTAAAATAAATAAACAATAGCAAAACCAGCTTCTCGGCTCAATTTCACCTGTTGGTGAACTGATATTGTAGCTTAAAACCACAGAATTGTACTCAACCAGCTTAGCAACTAAAGCCATTTATCATATTCTTCTAAGAGATAACTATGTTGATGATTAAATAATATTGTATTCTGAAGAGACTAGTCACAGAATAACACCGTTTTATCTACACAAAGTTTTGTTTGTTTATTAATTATTTCTCTCAAGACAATTCACAAATTTCTTCGTACAAAACCCAGACCATTGCTATTGCCATTCATTTTCCCACTGAAGCCATCAGCTAGTGAACATCTTGAGGGCTCATTTCATGTCTTTGACTTTATTGTTGAACATCTCCACAATGAAACACCCCCACAACTTCCCAACAGATTAGCTTTTGGAAGACACAACAGACTTCAAGGTGTGATATTATGAAATTCTCAACAAAGTTTACACAAGGTATGCTATTTATGTTTTGCCTGTGTTTACAGAACAAAGGTAACATGACTTATTTATACTTACCACTAAGTCCTGGTCTTGAAGCAAGTTACGAATTGCCTCATATAACATAGGTCTCAAGTCTGACTTGAATCTTACAGAAATCCACTGTCCAATCAACCAAATTACTCGTCGGCGTATTGGTTTATATCTTTAAAAGTAGGGGGAAAAAATTGTACTCATTAACTCATTATACTTGCTGTTCTGGAATACTTTGATGAAAAAGAAATCTAAGAATCACTAGGAAAACATTATTGCCCAAAACAATTATCAAAAGATTTAGTTTGTCAAGCACAGCTTTAAAACTTTAGTGCAGAAATCTTTTTCATCAAAATTCTTCACTATAAGGCTTAGGAAATGCCAACTTAGTCTGAAAAAGATAACTTTCATCCTAAATGACTGCATCTTGAAGGTCTCACTGGAGAAGCAGCTTGTTCTGTACACAGCATGCCGATATAAGAAACTAAAAACAAATCTTATATTTATTACTGCCATCTGCTTTCACCACACTTTTCCAGCAATCTCCTTGACATTCCTTTTATTTTCAAAATTTTAGGTCAGAAACAATTTAAAAACGCAAACTTATGTACTGCATTACAGCAACTGCCAGAGTATTTCATGTCATCAGTCTAAAACTGTTCTTAGAAAGAAAACTGGCGTCATCTAATCTTGCACCACTGCTGCAACAAGAGCACAATCCGAACCGCTTTAGAGTCAATGGTAAGAAGCAAGAACCAGAACGACAATGAGCTGAATTGCGTAACACAACGACTGAGAAAAGCATTCCATAGAGCTGCTATTTTTCTCCACTGATTATAAAAGCTGATCAGGAAGAGCACCTCAGATTTAAATGTTTAATTTGCAGACATATAAAGTTAGTGAAGATGAACCCTACTCACAAGAATTTTAAGTCACAAGTTATTTTGCCTTGTTATCCTAAATGTGTTTTTCATTTGATGAACCTCTGCCTTTTAAGACACCAAGGCAGCAATTTAACAGAAGTTATTTAGGCTTCTTTACATTTAATAGTTGTGATTTATTAAACATTCCCATAACCATGAGATAATTAACAAAGCACACCTTCAGAGAACATGAAAATTGTGGAAGTAGCATGTATACAGTAGTTTATAGGACTGGAGCACAAGTCTAATGAGGAATAACATTCCAGTGTTGCCTTAGATTTATTGAGTGGCAGAGGAGCATGAACAACCCATGCTGAAGCAAGGGCTTAGGCAAGATGTTGCCTTACTAACATGTCCTTCTATTTATTAGAGAAGCTGTGGTGATGCAATTTTTTCTATTCTTAGAATGCCCATACATAACCTTGCAAAAATCAGAATATTAAAATCTAAGAGTTTTTTCTTCAGATTGGCATTGGATAGTTTTCAAACCACTAGAATATAAAGAAAAGTTTTAAATTACGTAAGCACATAACCATCTGCTGACAGTAGGATTTTCAGCTCTGGTGATATCTGTTGTACAATCTATACATCCTACCTCCATCTTCATATTCTCTCTCTCTTTATATTGTCTCTCTCTCTCAAAAGATAGTGTACTTTTGAGTTTTTGGGAGCGATCTCTGTGTGTATTTGGGTTTTGTTTGGGATTTTTTGTTCAGTTTTGTTTTTGAAAAAGGACTTAAGTTCCTAGAAATTCTTCTGCTTATAGGAAGATAAAGTGCCATTGAGGTTTTTGGGGGGGTGGGTGTGTTTGGGTTTTGTTTAGTTTTGGCATTTGTTTTTTTTTTTTTTTAAAGGGACTTAAGTTCCTAGAAACTCTTCTGCTCACAGGTGCTCATTTTTAAGGTCTTACCTTTTCCCCATCCAGTACTTCCGGGAAAAGTTCACCTCTTAGAACTTCACTAGTTTTTACACTAGGAGAACACTCTGACTAAGTATAAGGAGGTTGAGCCTGCTGAACCTAAAGCCCACATGGGAAAAGTGACCATGTTCCAGAATAAGGCAGCTTCTGTTGCAGTAGTCATAGGATGGTAGCTTTAAGCAGTCTGGACAGCATTCAGACATTCAAGTCAAAAGTATCTTAATTGATACCAAAGTAGTAAGTGTCACATCAACAGGAAAAGTTGTTTTAAGATTGAACTATTACGAAAAATTGTATTCAGTGAACTGTCTTCATATTTAACAGAAAAGTTTCTCCCTAATCAGAACAAAACTAAATATTATGGCAAGTGATAAATTTGGCAATGCAGTCTTTCTCAAAGTATTTTAAAATATTTTTCATTAACCCCATGTTTCTCCTACTGCTATGGTCACGGTCAACAGACTCACTATCAACATACAACGAAACGGACAAAGAAAACAAAACACAGCAAACTCTATGGTCACTGCTGACAACACATAGGTTTGTGTTCCCAAACATGAAGCAGTTTGCAAACAAGCATTCTAATTGCTATGGGACACTCTGTGGGACAGCTGGTCATTACCCTCCAATCCGCTTTATCTGAACTGCATATGTACTCCTGAAGCTGTCCTTAAAGCACCACTCCATTCAAACTACTAACCCCACCTCCCTTATTGCCATGGTGGTCTCCAATGATGGTGGCAGTAGAAGCAGTTCAAGCAAACAAGGCTTCAAACTTCTGGATTACTTCTACTGCAAGCTTCTGTCCCCACAGCTATTTCACCCTGGGATATCACAAATGGCAACCAAGTAGTCAGATCAGGTGTCTTCCCTACTGTAAATACAACTATATCAACCGTAGAAGACTTTTGTCTGTTTTACTTATGATATATGGGTGGATAGCATAAAAATGCCAAAGCCAGCATGTGCTACAAATACCATGGCAGCTTTATTCAATAGAGACTGGTGCGGGTGCCGCACAACAACAAAGTACCAACCATATATGCAAGAACTCTCAGTTTTTCCTGCTCTTCTGACATTTAGTCTAACAATTAGAGTACCTGGCCACTGCTAGACAGCAAAGTGAAGTTGAGGTCATACAAAAAAAAAAGACTAATGAGAAAAAGAATACAAACATCAGGAAACACCAGGTAACAACTGTGGCAATCATTCTGTGACTCTAAAGTAAGGCTATATATCCAAAAGAATATAATTCATTTTTGAGAAAGTACATTGTAATAAAAAGTATTTTAATATTTAGAAGTTTAGCACTGATCTTCCACTCTACATGAAATTGAACTGTATTTGTAAAGAGTTTATAACTGGCATTTGGAAATCAAAAAAAAAAGCTGGCTAGCAACACATTATGAAAAATCATTTACAATGTACAGTAGCTCCTGCAGATATTACCAAACAAATTATTTTATGTTTCAGATAGCAATTATGTCTGGTAAGACAAATTGCAAATGTAGAAGAAAAAAATAGTAAAATTCTTGAAAGGACATTAGGGTCACTGCTAATGGCTCTGATGAGGAAAAATAGGACATAGTTATTCAGAGTCAAAGGGTGATTTGGAACTCATCTGATGAGGATTAGCACCAGGTACAATAGCGGACTCCATCCTTCCCCTGAGGGAAGAGTGACAGCTGGAGGAATAAGGAGGAACACTGTCTTTTAGTCAGTTGTAGAGATGGACAGCTCAGTCTGTACCGAGAGGCCAAAACCAACCTTTCAAAATACCCTATAATGTCTGCGAAACAAAAAAAAAAAAAAAAAGAAAAAAGTACTCATGTGAAGACCATCCAAGTGAAAGGGGCCTTGGTGAGAGAGAAAATCCACAGCAGATGGGAAACGTTCTTTATGTAGAATGAGCCTGTAATCATTCACACTTTACAATACAACCCAAATCCTTACTTCCCCACTTTATTGCTGGCAAAATTAACTGAAGAGTGCTACAGAGGGCTTGTAGAGAAGAATAAATCACTGTTTTGGCTAAGCTACAGTTTTGCAGACATTATTTTCACAGATTTCCATTGGACTTCACTGCCTGAAGGGCTCCGGGTACTCAGGAGACCTATATATCTTTCTTTAAATGAGCAAAGGTGGTTGTCCTGGAGAAAGTTTACTCAACTCAAATACATGCAAGAAGACCCACTTACGATATTTCTACAGAACCATGGAAGTATCCACCACACAGTAATTTAAACATAAACAGAAACCGTCAGGAGCACTGTCACTTCTGTGACATTATAAGTTACCTGTATGCATTTCATACCTCTGCTCACTTACTGGAAATGTTTAAATATTGAGTATTTTTCAAGTCTGCAGTTATTAGACATTATGTCTCACCAGATTTGTATCAACAGTTCATATTCAAATGATGAAGGCATAATAAACCAAGGTGTTTACCTGTTATGAGAAACCTGTAGTTCTGCTAATAGTTGATTTTTAAACCACTGATCAAAATCCACACTATCAAATAGTTCATAAGCAGCCAGTCCAACCGCATTATACACTGGGGAAAAACAATAGTTATGCTTATCGTCTGCTCAGATGTTTGATTTTCAATACTAAGTAATCAGACTGATTTAAGTTTCAAAAAACATTTTTGATAATCTGAACATAATAAAGAAAACAAAACTAAAGCATATCTTTCAGAAGAAAGATATCAGACCATGGTGAAGGGAACTCTGGAGGACATTTTAGTAAAAGAAAGGCATTACAGAACAAAATTCAGACTCTTTAAAACAGTTAAAAGTCATAGGAACAACAAAGATCTTATTCTAACATCAAGAATGGTTCCACCAGAGGTCTTGGACAATTCTTTTCTTTTGCCATAAAATCTCCTTACTTGTAAAATGGACAGAGTATCTCCATGGAAGCACTGTAGCTCATTTATTTGCAGAGAAGGAAGGACAGGACAGTAAGGGAGACTGTCTAAGGGTTTGTTTCACAAAAAAAGCTGAAAAAAGCACCATATTTTTACATAAGCATTTTGAAAAGTGAGGAGTGACATCAAGTGAAAGGAGAAATAGGATTTAGGTCCTACTTTCCAAGTGTCTTAAAAAAATATCTTGCAAATTCTTCAAATAATTTTTAAGAAGCCAAGCACATACACAGAAGTGGCTCTGCTACTTCAAAGGTAAAGTAAAATTTAATTTACCAGCATCTTTAATCAGTATAGCACTGGTATCTTCCATGTTGGTAGATCCTACAAGGCAAAGTTAAAATAAAGAAAAAACCCATCACTGAAACAAAGAACACAAGCAACTTTGCACTTACACACTTTAAGCATGCTGTGAATTAAGACTGTTTCACTATTTTTGTTTTATTCAGAAGTTTAGTTATTTCAGTTTCAGTAATTTCTTCAGTGAGTATACTACAATTCAATCTCTGCTTTCACACTCTATTTTTGACTGACTTCTTCGGAGCTGAACATTTTTAACAACAACATGCATGTAAGTCAGAAGCATGTAGTTTAAATGAACAGACTCAAAACCTGCAAATGGCTGAAGACTGTCAATCACGTGGTACCATTTCCAACAGAGTCCTAGACCTACTTCCTATATACTTTATATATGTGTGCATGTGTACTTACAATGTCTAAGCAATGATTTTCCAAAATCAAGAATTAATGAATTATTAATATCATCTAGTACTTCAACAGTAACTCTCAAGTTGAAAATATCCAAATATGGCTACTAGGGGCATCAGGAGGAAAAAAAAAAAGTACGTGTACGCTTTAGCATGGAAATGTTAACTTGCATAATTCTTTGAAAACAAAATAATTGACAACCCTGTTGTAAGGAACAGTATCACATTCCCAGGTGATACCATTCCCAGTATCACAGCACAGCAAGCTACCCTCAAACTTGTACACAAAGTGTTTTATGAAGAGATTCTGTGAAGTCACAAACCACCCTCAAAAAACAAGTATTTACTTCTATTTAATAGAAAGTACTGACCCATTCTTATAAGTACAAATACAAAATGTTTTCAGTCAGGTAAGGTACAACCTGGGAAAACAACCTAAGCTGAAATGTCAGGGAAAACAAAGTGGCAGCAACCACTCACTATCTTTCATGGCCACTACAAAACTTAGTTTGGGGGTGAAAAATCATAGAATAGAATAAAAGAAAACTTGAATCATTCATCAGTCTACGAAGACTTCAGCCTTCATGCAGAAAAATACTAACTTTAAGAGATTTTTTAAATTTGAAAAGTCCTCTAGACTCTCCAGAATGACAGCATAACTTGAACTTTTTCTTTTAAAGATCTTTTTTCCCAGGACTTTTGCAGAGACATGACAGAATTACCATAAACTGCCTTGCAACATTTGAACAGGAAGTTCCCAGTAAAAAACAACCTACAGAATTTACTAAGCTTGTCAACCATTCTCAAGAAAGCCTGAAACCTCATGAAAGTAGAACTGCCCCAGTTTTTGTCAGTCATCTAAGACAATTATAACAAAAAGGAAAGAATCATTAGGATTCCCTCTTCCTATATACACATTGCATTCTTCTTATGAAAGGTTTAGAAGTAATTTCAAAATATTAACACATCCTTTCAAAAACAAAGTGAATACACTATGTAAAATTAGATTTCACAAGATAAAATTGTTTAACAGTTGACAAAAGTGAATGTCAGAGTTCTACATTTTACAGTTTCTTTATTTTTTAAACAACTTACCTTGTAGACTGTGAACCATTTCTAAAAGCACAGGGGTAAGAGTCTGATTATATTCATGGAAAATATCAATAAAAAGAACTTCTGTGCACGGCTGAAAAATTAAAAAATCTGTTTCAGAATCTATCAAAATAAAGACAATTAAAACACATTTTATGCTAAAATTTAAGTGCTGAGTAACTCAAACCAGAGATCATAATTTAAAATGCAATACACTGTAGCAAAATTAGTACTGTATGAAATACCACTCTCCCTACTACTCAGTATGCTTAACCCTAGCAAGAGTTTGATGGCTGTACCTATACCAGCCAGTGCTGCGGCAGAAGAACAATCTGTCTGTGGAGTGAAACAGCTGGTGTTGAGGGGCCAGTGACCACAATGTGGGTATGTTACAGTTTACTTTTGGATTAGCTCTAGTTGAATCATCTGGACTGAATACCCGTTTGCACGTAGAACACACTAGATGCACAGGGTACGAGATTTTTAGTTTTAAAATGAGAGTAATCCAGCAAATAAACTTTGAGATCACTCTGCAAAGCAAAGCAAATCACAGCAGCGATAATTGGGAGATTCAGTACAACAGCATACTTTTGATCTGAACTGAAATGCTAATGTGATGCATTTGAAACTTTCTTCATTCATCATGTCTACTAAGGAAGTCATAAGTGATACTACCAGTTACCAGTTTAAAGAGACAACTCCTATTGGGTTTAATCACCATCAGATACTACACAATACAAATGCTGAAGCACATTACTTTTCTCTCCTGCCTAAAATATGAAGTGCATAGTTTCCAGTATATTTCAGCATGTTTGAACATCGATAAAGGAATAAAGTTAATTTATACTAATTCTAATGAAATTTCCGTAACTAAAGATATTTTTTTTAAAACACAAGCTTATCTTTTTACCAAATATCACATTTCTTGGCTACAAGATTATCAAGAAATGCATCCAGAAATGTTGTATGGTTTTCTGTCAAATAGAAACACTTACTCTGAGACTGTATTTCCAAGAATCTCCTCCTGTCTCTTCTACAGCTATTATTGCACAATGAAGAAGAAAAAGTATTATCATTATTATTATTAACTATGGTTCAAATAAAGTTTAATATTTAGAAATGTGGGTATCAAACTACTAAGAAATCTCTTGTTATGGAAACAATCTCTAGAGACTGCAGAAAATAAATCAGCCAATATTGCAGTAAGCACTTTGTAGAAACAACGTGGATACGAAACTCTTATACTAATATCGAAATAAACTGCAACCAACTATTCAACACGTTTCTTACTGAAGCCTTCTGGGTCCTCTTCCCACATGGTTAATTCTTCCTTTGTCAGCAGGAAATAGTGAGTGACTAATCTCCGACATATTTCCATTAGTGTTGGATATGTGAAAAACGCTGTCTTTATCTTATGTGCTTCAAGAGTTTCAGGACTGCTATCTGAAATAAAACACAGACAATTCAAATTACAATTAAGTGGCTTAGTGATCAAATAGTAGTCTAGTAAAATTAGAAAGAAATCAATAGATAGGAAACTCTTATCCTCAGAGGAAAAATAGAAAAAAAGAAAAATTTCATGGCAGACTTTCATAACAGACCTTCAGGTGGTACTTTTTTTAAGGAAGTTAAACTGCCAAATTAATTTACTTTTAAGAGAGTTCTTTTACAGCACAATTACACTGAAGGATCATTAGGGCTTCACAAAGTATTTACGTAATGCTTTTCAGCTGCTATGTAGATGAAAAGAAAAACTGTTTACCTGCTGGTTTTAGAATTTTTTTTTTCATTTAGCGTTACTGAATCTAAAAGCACACAGAACTCAAAGAAAGATTCATTTATACCTAAACAGAAAGTTTATCCAAATACAATCTTAAAAATAACTTGGGTTTTTAGGAGTTAATATTGGTTAAATAAAGCATCAATAAATTCAAATATTGTATGCTATACAGGCAACACAAACACTATATACGAGTCAGAAATTAAGAAAAATAAATTTTCTATTTTAACATTTTTTTCATTACCTGGTTCTCAGAAAGTCAAGTACCATAGCTTCTATCACAATGTGCGACATTCTTTTTGTCTCAAATGACCACACTTCTATTTCAAAACCTCAAACGCAACTATGAACTTTTGCAATTAGAAATTTCTGTTAATAATCAGTGGATTTAGAACATTTTAATGTGTAGTAAAATTATAGAATAACACCAAAATACAACAGTATTTAAGAATTTTAAAGGCTGGGTTTGTGAAATCTTTCTGACACATACCAGTATATTCATGAAACTTTTTTTTTTCAAATTTAGAAAGAGAATGATAATTGTTATCTAGCAATTGTCAAATATCAAACTAATGTGCAAGGCTGGTTTTTTTCTTTAATACAGTTCAATTCTGTTTTTCATTATCCACACATACAGTGTCATATGAAGATTCAGAATGAAACACAGTCCTACAAAGCAGAATATTTAAACTGCTTTATACTCAACTGCATGCCAAATTCACTGTGTTTCTGTATTTCAGACTCCTGGTATTAATTAATTACAGCAATTACCTCATTTTATCAAACATTTCTCAAGGGAAAGATGCATCAAACCATTTGATGAAAATAAATCAAATTCCATACCTCAATACTTTTTAAAATTAGTTCAATGAATACTAAACAATCAACAGAGGACAGATATTCATGCTCCTTGTGTACTTAAAATTACTTTAGCAAGTCAATGGCCATATATATTAATAATTTAACCATTCAAATAAGAATTATCAACATAGACCAAAGCATACATTACTAACTATTGAAGCATTAAGTGCTTCAAAAGAATGTCTTAAAGGAGTTTAACTCTTGGTAAAAAATAGCAAAATGTTACTCAATATAAAAAAAGGTTTTGGTAAATATTAGCGTTACCTTCAATATTTTTGGATGGCTTGGAAGCATAATTTTTTACAGTCATCTTAATAAGATTCAGGCACTGTACAATAAACCGCTCAAATACAACTCCTTCACCAGCCTCTGTGAAAACATAGCTTACAGCAAACTCCAATGACCTCTGAATCAAAGGGGTAAATGAAAAAGGATGTTGATCCAGGAAGTCCAAAAGCTAAAAATTAAGGAAGTAGAAGGGCAAGAAAGAGAAATAGAGAAATCAAATGATTTTTTGTGCAAGTCTTATTAATAGTTATCAAAAACAAGTGCCAATTTATATAAAATTACAGAAAACAACACCGACAGGAAATTAGAAGAGATCAGTATTAATGGTTAACAAAACATTATTTTGCCCTGACATTTTTGATTCATGTTCAAAATTACTTCTTTTTAAGCAACAATATCCATTTTCAACTAGACCAGCTTAATGGCAACACAGTATATAAAACATATCAGCCACGCTTAAAATCCTGAACATTTTAGCGGGTAATTCATCCTATTAGAATTATTATAAGTAAAAGAAGAATGAGGGAAATAACCTTTTATTCTTTTTTCTCCCCCTCCACTGCAGTACAAGCACTTGCTTCCTTAGCTTAGCTTTTCCAACTACTGGTCTAGAAGGCACTGGTTAATTTCTTTAATCTCCTCTACTGCTGCAAATATGCTTAAGCTTGAATACTTGCATCTGAATTTCTACAGGTAGTAGCTTATCTATTAATAAAGTGTATTGTCTCTTCAGGTCTATGAAAAAAAGATGCACATGCCTCACATACATATAGGAAGTACTATAACAAAGACTGAAAATGTTGGGTCAGAGCACTTTCAGTTCAATTTTGGTGAAGCTGACAGGTGCCTCCCACTTCTGATAATTAGGGCAAATATTTAAATAAGATACATGGCCCCACAGTA
>KZ507610.1:52322-63940 GCA_002844005.1 Limosa lapponica baueri
CCTAATGGGTATGTCTCACCCCTGCAAGTGGTGCCAAGTTTTTGCCTGGAATACTTGCAATTCCCAGTTCAAGACATTCAACCTTGGAGTAACTTTAGAAGATACTCTGTCACGTGCTGTCTTTGTCCCAAGCTGTACCTGAAGGCCATGGTTAAGGCCGTGGCTCCTAAGTTTCATCTGAGCAAAAGTGCTGGCCTGCTAACTTAAGCATCCACAGTCATCTGAGAGGCAAGTGGCGTTGACTCATGGTGACGTAGTAACCGGCAGCAAATGCTACCTTTGAGCTGAGACAAGTGCCTGCAGCCAAACCATCGGACAGAAATATCCCAAAATAGTGGGCGGAGGGAGAAACTGCACAGTCAGGCTCTAATTTTGTCTGAGAGATGGGGAAATCCTAGTGCCTGTCTATGTGAAAGCCTTTCCCACCTTACTGCTGCCCAAAGGGAGGAGTATGTAATCCAGCCTCAGCCAACAGACAGTGCTATTAGCCATCAGGCCAAAGCCCAGACCTGACGTTGCTCAGCATCACAGCCAAGAAGAGGCAACTAAAAAAGGCAAAGCAGCCGAGAGTAACTTCCCAGGCTGGTTGTCAACTGGGAAGCCATCACCCACGTGGCACATCAGAGATCATGAGAGACAGCGGGATGAACCATCTCTGCTGTCTCAAAGGGCTTCCCAGCTGCAGCTACAGGCACAGAGATTTAACAGAGCACACTGCAAGTGATGTATGGCAAAAGATCAGGATGAGAGTCCACACACACAATGACTCCCTAGTTGCCCCATGGACAAGTAAACAGCTTCATCATCAGGTGGGTCTTCCAGATCCTGAATCACTTCTTTAAATCTTTTCTGAACCTTTCCCATTTAGCCCATGTCTTCCTTGAAGTTCACCTGATGTACAAGGCAGCAACAGTCTCATTAATGGAAATAAAGATGCGAGGCCATCTCCTACGCATTATTTTCCTGCTTATTGCTGGCAAACATCCCCTGGGTTTTTTTGTTGATTGCACTCAGGGAAGAATCACTTATTCACTGCTTCAAAAGATCTCCACTATGCATGTGGCCTCTTCAATGTGTGACCATACTTGCTCTTTTATTATCCTGTTGAAGTTGAGTCATCTGTTTCAAGTCCTCTTTGATCGGTCCTTTAGCCTCTTTTACACCAACCCTTCAGCACAGGAGCGTGTCTCTCCAGAGATACCTCTGCATATGTTTACCCCTCCAAACTGCAACACAACAGAACTATTGCAATGTTTTCCTCCCATCACCCAACCACATAGCTGTGATGAAGAAAAGGCGGTTCAGACCCAGAGAGGAGATTGCCAGAGGAAATAAGAGGTTCTGGATGCAATCTTGGGGCCTTGTAGGTTGACATGAGTTCCAAGTTCTGTTTCCTCCGGTAAAGTGCCTCTGTAATTGTTACCCTGATATTTATATTTTCACTTATTAAATCTGTGCCATGTAATAAAATGTGCTATAAATTAAACGCAGAGTAGGAGCTTTTTCGTCTGCTCTCTGCTCCGTGTTAGCCCCAGAATATTGCATTATGGAACCTTTCCTGGTTCACCAAGCCTCCTACTTCATTATGTCAAAAGAGAAACCAGTGAAATATTCTCTTGTTATTAACTGTTAATGTCTGATTTTTTATGTATATATTTTTCAATTTTTTTTTTACTCACAGTGCTCTGAAATTGAAATTGGAGCTGCAGCACATTAGCAGCTGTTAACACATCTCTGTTAGCTTGTCCACCAGCCGTGAAGCACAGATCTCTTCTGCTTGGCAGCTGAGCTGCCAAGCTCTGTTTCAAATGAAAGCACAGATCAGCTTCAAAGCCTGCATCCAGAGCAAAGCTTCCTCGGCATCAAAGGTGTGGACAGGCCCTTACCACGATGCACATCAGTCTCGACATCCAGATCCCAGTGAGGCTTTCCTAGGAGCTAATTGGGATTTGCATGAAAGCAAGAAATCAAGCAAAAGGCTTGCCAGGATTTAGATGCTGGATTTGAGCTCCACATTATCTGTCGACTAAGCGCAGACTTCCACTCACAGGTCCTGATTTTTTTCCCCCCAGATTTATGGACATAACGGACCAACACAAACACCACCCATGTCTGTGGGTGCCCTTCTCTGCTTCTTTGCTTGCACCTGAAGAGCAAGATATGGCTCACGTGGAGGTGGTGTAGGACCAAGGACCTTCGGTAGGGCCACAGCATTATAAACTGTTGATGTTAGAAGTGATAAATGGGTGAAAATCAGTGTTTTGGTGATCCCACTAACAGTGGGGCATTTGATTCTGATCTGAAAAGCCACATAGCAGAAGCAGAGTCTCAAGGCCATGTGTTCATTCAGTTACAATCACCTATCAAGTGTACACACGTTATGCAGGATGATTTTTTTCCTTTCCATCCCTGCAAATGTAGCCTTAGATCTGAGATGCAAGAGGTTGTCTCTTTTCCTGTAGCATTACTTTCAATAGGGATCTTATAGAAAAAATGATACTCTTAGTTTCTATGTACCTTATGGCCACTGAATGAGATATTCAAGAATATGTGTCCAACTCATTAAACTCTGGTGGATTTAATTAGAAACAACTGAAGGGAAAATAAATAATTTTATTGACTGCATAGGGAGCAAGAAGCAGCTGACTCAGTCTTAACTATGCTTGTTCTGCAAGCCTAGGAAGACTGACAGCCAGTGGCTCTGAATGCATACAAGAGTAGGCAGGCAGGCTAAGAAAATGCCATTTCCTGTTAGCTTTTCAGGGTCAGAATCACAGAATGGAACAAAAATAGCTATCCCTGAATCAGCAGAAAGAATGTAATTGTAGCTTCAAATGAATCTGAGCAAGGGGGTGCTGTGAATCCAGGATGCAAAACATGGAGGAAGAACAGGTCATACAAGAATTTACACTAAGTTTAATGGGCATTACCACAGCATCAGAGCTATGCATCTTCCAGTTCCCTAATTCCAGCCAGTAATCAGGAATGCATGGTATTAAATTTGTGAAAGAAAATTCAGCAGGTGCTCTTGTAATCAGTGTCTGATTTTAAGTGTCCCTATATTTACACACAGCAAGTGTGGCGTATTCAGGTAAAGCTTAATAATATCTACAAGAACATGAGAAAAATCTGAGCAAAGTGAGGCAATTAGAGACGTTGGAAAAGAAGCAGGGAAGCTAAAAGCTTTTCTTCTGTTCTTTTTGGTGCATTATTCTTCAACCATAAAAAATAATAGGGAAATTCCTGCTTTCAGGGAATTTTTATGGAGAAATCTGAATGTGGTCCTGAAAGAAACTTCAAGTTTCCAAAAAAAAAAAAAAAGATTAAAAATTATGGAGAAACCTGAGAAGCTCAAGTGCAGTAAATCAACAGGAGTTGATGATCTTCACCCAAGGGTATGGAAGGAAATGAAGTGTGAAATAGCAGAGATCTGAGTTTATGCAATAAGGGACCATTCCAAGAGCCACTGAAATCAGTGGAAAGACTCTCCATACTTCTCTGAAAACTGGATCAGACCTTCCCAAATTAATTCAGAAAAACAATGAGTACTTGCAGGAAGGTGTTCATCATCCTTTCAGGTCAGAGGTGGGAAGCACAGTGGCGTGAGGGGGGCTGTAGCACTAGGATCAGCCAGATCAGGAGCAACTCTCTGTTGCTATGGAAAGCTCTCTGTAATTACAGTGCTCCATCTCGGCCAGTGCAATGCAGCTCTGTGGGAGCTGGCCCCGTAATATTGGGAATGACATGTGACACTGTGAGCATCAAGCCAAATCTTGCCACCCACACAGCGTGGTAAACGCTCTCAGGATCTGGCCCATCTCAGTGGCACCACTGTGTTTGCATGACTACAGGCGCTTGCAGCTCGGCTTAGTTCCCTGGCTTGCTAGATGCAGTACATCTGAAAGCTGCTCTTTCTTCCCCGAAATCACTGCTGGCAATCATTTGTCACAGCTAAGGACAACATCTCCCACTGCTTGGCGATAGGGCTTCTGCACAGACGATGCCTTATGGACAACTTCAAGTTTCCAAAACAGCATGAGTGCAGAGCACAGGCCAGGCTTCCCTTTTCAGACACCGAGAAGCAAACACTCCCAGCTGCCAAGGATTTTACTTTATTGTCATTTAAGTTGGCTCCTTCTGCACAAGTCGCTGGCGGTCTCACAGTAGCAGGAGTTGAGTAATAATAGTATTTCCAGTATGCTCACCTCCAAGCAATGCTTTAGAGGAGAGACTGCTGGGAGAACAGGATGAGGATGGTTTGTATTGGCTGTTCCTTCTCTCTTTCTCATCAGACTGTGATTCAAACTAGCATCAAACTACAAACTCCATCATTCACATCCCCCCTGCAGATTTTCCATGTTGGCTCCTCAGCAAGTGGGCCTAGACTACCATTCATCAGTCCTCGGAGGTGCTGAGAGGGTCCTCTCATCTTGGAAATTCTGAAACAAAGTCATCCACCAGCTTTTCAGCAGTGCCATGGCTTTACTACACAGGGGCTGGGGATTGATATATTTTTCCCTGAGAAGACTTCTCCAGGAAGTTTGCAAAACCTAGACTCCACAGGCTTCACCCAGCTAAATACAGACACTCCCTCTTCCTGAAACTTTCCTCATACCCAGAGAAATGCAAAACAAATCAAGGAAAGCATCTGGAAGCAGACAGAGCTCCAATATCTCCCCCGGAGTCATCAATGTACTGTGTAAGACAACTCTAAATGTAATGTTAATATAGTCCCTGACTGCAGAGATCCAGTGCTCTTCTCCATTTGCTTCTCTGAGAATTCTCAGAGAATGCAAGGAGAACTTCCCCCATCCCTATCCTCTTCCTTGACGTTGGTCTCTATATTTCTGAAATACTGCTTTTTATCTAACTTAGAGACAAAGTCACGCTGTTGTGAAGCAGGAACACCTCTACTTGACTGGTCATCTGAGACAACAGAGGCTGGAGAATGTGGTGTTTAGCAGAGTCCTTTGAAAGCAGATCCCCAGTTGTGCTGTTTGTCCGACCTTGCTTACTTAGATTCAAAGGAGGAACATGGTTTATTGCCTGCTCTGTGATCAACCCTGGCAAAAAAAATCACCAACCAGCTCCATCTGCAATGCAATGCAACAGAACAAGAAAGGAGCAGCCAAGTAGATGCATGCAAGAAATAAAGGCACAGGGAAAGGGGAGCAAGGACAGGAGGTGACTGGCTTAATGCATTGCTCACTGAAGGAAATAAAGACTGACAATACCATCCCACCTGAAAATGGGTGTTGTGTGGATTATCAGGGTATGTCTGAGAGAGACCATGGTTTGTGAAGGGTTGATCTCAGCTACTCAAAGCTGTAATGCTGCATGCAGTGATGCGATCTGAAAGTTGATAGTGATTTAGTGTTTCCATTTTCTGACTTTCCTGGGAGCTGGGAGACTCTATTTGGAATTAATGCAAGTTGTCTTGCATTGAATTGCCTACACTGTTCTAAAAAGTAAAAAGAAAAGGAGGTATTTCTTATGGTAAATAATATTTCATCCAATACCTAGATAGGCTTTGACGTTCACAACTTGTTGAAGAGAACTGTGAGAGAAGGAAGGATTTCTTGTCATTACTGCCCCAATTTTTTCTTTTGTGGCTGAGAACAGTTTTTGTAACAGTGGAATGAGAGATCGGTTATTGCCTTCTTAGTTTGATGATGGTTTTCTACCTCATGAGCAATAAAAATTTACACCACTAGACACAGCCTTACAGTTTTGAGGATTTTATGGACAAAATTGGTGGGTCTGTGTGATGAGAGAGAAGCAGAGACTTCATGAAGTCTGTTGGGAATGAAGATGACTTATCTGCTTTCTACACAAAAACCCGATGTAAGCTCCGCTGTTCCCAGCAATGCCACAGCCACACTTCTTAGGAACATGGTCCTGAGATGGGACTTCACAAAATAGAGTGAAATGTTTTCACGCCTTTATTACAGGAAGCAGACAATCAACCAGGCAGGAATAAGAGGCACATAGCTGAGTTGTGGAAGGGACCCTACCAGTCAGTACAAAATGATGAAGGATGGCATGGTGTGAAATGATGTCTCCGAAGACTGGGCCCTCAACAGAACCCAGAGTGAAGAACCTCTCTGAAGCTGAGGCTGAATTCTCCAGTTGCCCCCCTGCCTGTATTTGAGGAGACCTCATCCCAGATATGTCCTGGTTTTCTGCCTGGAAACTCTGTCTGGGAGGATGGAGGATTGTGTACGTCTTTGCAGTGTGTTTCTGAATCTGCTGCAACATGGCATCTACCTTCATCCCTGGATCATAACACAGAGTGGGGTGCAGTGTGCAGTTGGTAGTTTGATGCTTCCCACCTGGGAAGTTGGATACCTGGATTCATCTACCATCTCAGTCTTTACTGCTTCAAACCCACCCATCTCACCTCCCAGAACAAAGCCCCAGCCCACAGGCTGTCATCTAAACCATGCAACAGAGCCAGGCCAGAGACAGAGCAAGAGGGGGAGACCTGTCCTCTGTGCTCCCCTGTGAGACAGCCCAAGATTTCATGCACTAAAGAGCTATTCAAATTCATACAGAGAGCTTTCCAGTTGGGACACCCCCCAAGGTAGACCCACTAAGCTCAAATACATATAGACAGCTTTACAGGCAGGACAGCCCCTGGATAGACCTACCAAGAAGATTTCCCCAAAGCCAAGGTCTTCAGGATTACAGGGTCTGTAGCTGTAGGGCAGGGAGTGATGCCAAAACTTCCAGACAGTCTCTCCTGGAGCCAAGAGCCTGGAAGAGTAGATATAATCTGGGCTCAGCTCCCAGGTCCACAGCAGGGAGCCTGGAAGCTTGGAGAAGCCCAGTTAGAGCCAGAGTGCTCCGAGCATGATGGTTCCCTGCTGCAGGGCTGCGACTCAGAGCCTGGGCAAGGGGCACAGTCTCTAATGGTGGGGAAACCAAGCCCAAATGCAAGCTGTCCTCTTCTGGACCTAGCTGGACCAGCACATGAAATAGGGAACAGTGTGCCAGTAGGACAATGACTATAGTAGCAGGGTTTCAAGTGTCTCTTCTCCCAGCACTTCTGGAACAAGGAAAATCTCCGGTTCAGAAGAGCCCGTTTCTTTTCAGAGCCATCATGTTTTTGGAGTCCTGCAAGCAGAAATTTATTAGAAATTCAAAATACTTTTTGGGTTATATCCAGCATAGATGGAAATCGAATTTAAAAGATAAATAAATAAAAGACAGAATTGGAAAAGAGGAAAAAAAACCCACCCTAAAATCTTGAAACATTACCTTTTGCCAGAACAGTATCTGCTCTAGGCATGGATGGAAGGAATTGACTAATTTGAACAAAACACTTTTTTTCCTATATGTTTCTAAATGAACTGATATAGTACTCCAAAAACAGAAACGTGGGTCTGAGTTCCTTACCAGTGTGTGTGAGTGCAGCTCCACTGACTGCTGGCAGGATTTCCCCGAAGCAAGTTATTCAAGATCGAGTGCAAACCCCACCAGTTAAATTATTCACAACTACAGTCCCTGCTTTATTAGACTGTTAAAAAAAAAAAAGAAGAATAATTTATTTTAACTAATCACAAATTCAAATCACTTCGCTGGAAAATGATATGCAAACAGCTCTAGTCAGCCTTAATAAGGCTTGGGAGGAAAGCCAGGCATTGATTTGGCCTCTTGGAGCTCTGATATCATGCTGGCCACTGCGCAATGGTTAGAGGAGTCAGGGATGCAGCATGCTGGGTTTTTCAGAAGTCTCTGCCAGCGGGGGAGACAGATGCCTTTTGGACTAACACCCTCAGAACTTTAACACACACACACACGCTCACAGAGGAGCGTTTATTCACTTGTCCGCGGCTCTGTTGCTAAGTGGATGTGTTCACACTCGCTCCGCTTGTTTTACTAAGCCTGACACATTGTTGTGCAGACACAGCGCTCCCCGTGCTGCAAAAAGTGGCTTTCAGATAAGGTGGGTCCTTCCTGCTGGGCTCCATGTGAATTGGTGACTCTTCCACTCACTCAGCGAGGAGGGATTAATAGCAGTGACTAAGGCGAGACGCAAGCAGGCAGGCGGTGCAGGCTTCCCTTTCGTGTTTTCTGTTTAGTTTTTCCTTCCCATTCTTTGACAGGTCTCGACCGCAATGACAAATTACATCTTTAATTGAAACGCAGGCTCCTAGCAGAAAAGAAAGGAGATCTTGTGGGACAAACACAATAGTAGGAGGCAGGAGATGTCAGCTCAGGTTCTGGCTGTCCTACAGCCTGCCGGTATGAGCCTTAACAATTCATCTGATACCTCTGCGCTTCTGTTCTCCTGGTAAATGAGAAAAACAAATTGCAGACTTCCTTCCTCTCCTGAATTCTTTCAGCCTGCAAGACTCTTTGGAGCAGCCAGTGTCTCCTATTACACGTAGATACGGGGCCTTCCCCAACAGGTTGCAAACTCAGAGAAGATTCCTAAGTGCTACCGTAATAATGAGTCATTTATCCCCAAACTCCCTTAGCAGGTTATTGTGTATAATAAATAAGGGCAAAACTGACCTTTACTGAAAGCTGAAAACTTTTTGAAGATTTAAAAATCAGATTGTGCCAGGACAAGAATGTCAATTCAGCCCCTTACAGAAAGAAAGACAATTATCTCCACTTTAGAGATCGAAAACTGAACAGGAAGAATAAGTGATATTTTCCCAGTTCCCAATTCCCTGTGGAGTTTCTTGGAATTAAACATAAATCTCTGTTACAGAGCTCTTACTAACTGGTTTCTTCTTTGTATTTCAAAACAAAAAAAGTGAAACATTTCCCCCCAGGCTCCCAGCAAAGTCAGAATGAGAAAGTGAAGCATTTTTTCCAGTCCTTCAATTATTTTTTGTTTGAGAAATATTTATAAATTCTAAATTCAGTCAATCCCAGGTCATTTTTGGTTAAGAAAATGCTTATGTATCAACCACTCTTCTCCTATTACTAAATGAGATTACAATTAAAAGAAATACAGTTTAAAGTCTCTTACCTCATGATAGAATACATGTATATTGCAATGTGTGTGTATACATATACTGATATATATATTCTCTAGCTTTGAACTGCAAATATTTATCAAGCACACTAAATATTGTAAATGAGTACAGCTCTAGCACTCTTTTCAAAGACATGAATAACCCTTACAGAATAATATACATGAATCTTGCCTGTATGTTTAGACTTCTCCTGTATATTAATTTCCTGAATAGGGCATCATCTCTGTCGGAGTCACAAAGCATCTTTTACACCGCTAGGTTCCACCGCGCGCATTACTATAATGTGGTCAGGGACTATGAATTTTTTAGGTACCATTCAGGGGGCATTTTATATGCATATTTCATGAGAGGAGGGGGTGGAAATAGTATTTTTGGCAGACACTTGCCAGGATATGGATGGGATTCAGGAGAAGATGGCTTTTCATATAAGTAGTCAACTCCACTCAATTTAAACCATGGCTCTTGGGAAGCATTTAAAACACAGAGCTTAAATGGAGCTGCACTGTAAGCAGTACAGAGCAAACTGTCCAGAGTGTGTGTGTGTGTATATATATATATATTTATATATAGCCAGATGCTCAAGGTCAAACACACAGAGCTAGCCATTTGGGGACTGTAACTATGAAGCAGTTGGCTGAGACAACTCGCTGTTCAGAGCTG
Organism: Limosa lapponica baueri; assembly: GCA_002844005.1. Lineage (NCBI taxonomy): Eukaryota > Metazoa > Chordata > Aves > Charadriiformes > Scolopacidae > Limosa > Limosa lapponica. The sequence continues at coordinate 61,976 of KZ507610.1, forward strand.
CTTATGCTCAAGAAGCTGCTCGACACTAGAACTTGTCCTTGAGGTGAACTATGGGTTCTAAGTCACTGCAATAGCACCAGAGACAAGGCACATCTGAGAATCTCAGGGAGCAGATGCAGAGAAAATAACAGAGTGAGTTGCTTGGGGATTAAAGTGTAAAGCCAGTTATCGTTGTGCAGCTGCTGGGGACCTATTGCACTGAGACATCTTCCTTCCCAATGAGCTACAAAGCTCTGATCCTTACAAACAGTGCACACACAGCTATGTGCACAGGCAAAAGTGCAATGATCCATCTGTGTCTGGAGTCAGCACCTTGTGGGGAAAAAAGCTTCATGAAATAGGCTCAACGCTCAGCATCAGCATGTAGGAGTACCTGGTACAGAAGACCAGGTAGTCAGGGCTTGGAAATGGCAACAAACCAGAAAGCAAACTTGTCTTCTTAAGGTAGTCAGAGGAAACCAGATAGATTGAGACACACATTATTCAGAATCAGTCACGAAAAAGGAGGTAATGAGTCCTCAGGACACTGCAAGACAACAGGAACCTTCTTAATCAAATCCACCTTTGCTCCATCAGGGTCCTGCCCGGACAACTTCCCACCCTGCCCTAGGCACTTGGCTTTCGATTTGGTCCTGAGTCAGCTCATTCTGGCTTTTTAAGATTCTATGATTTTATCCTTGCTTTTTAGACAATTTAATACACAGTCAAAAGACGGAAAGACGTGAAAAAGCTTGGCAGTATTAATACATTGCTAACAGATTTTGGAAATAAGTAATCTGAATATGGTTCCAAAGCCTGTATTCATCCTGCCTAACTTTAGGCACACAGTGGAGCCACAAAAATTAGTAGCATAATTGCCTTCAGTTCCTCTATAATCAGAGTAAAGACACGAACACTTTCAGAGGCAATATGTCTCTCAACTGGACCGGATATTTTTCTCTCTCTTCATTAAGGGTAGTGGACCATTTCTGTCTTTCTGTGATCATTGATGGTTTCAGCCTTCTTGAACTTCCCCAGTCCTGCCAGAAAGTCCATCCATGCTCTGACCCATTTCTCCTGAGATTTCTCTGTCAAACACTTGGATTTATTTTCACCTTTTCTCCAATCATCACCTTTACTACTTTATTAATGGTCTGGATCCAACCCAACTCTTTCCTAATTCTGTTTGTCTAAATCCATCTTAAGCCCTGTTATCAAATTCAACTGTAATTTCTGTGTGAGACAGTAATGGTTTAGAAAATCTGCTTTATCTGGTTGATTTCCGAGAAAGAATTGGGAATTTCAAACTCTCCATTAACATAAGGCCAAATAAACTGCAGATCAGCCACATATTCTTACTTTGTGGAGCAGTTTTTCCCAAATTCACTTTCTAAAGATGGTGAAAGCAAGTTTGTGAGCAGAGAACAACTAAGTGCATCATTAAAATGGGTTGCTAAGACTAGTCCTGCACCACTTCAGCTTGCTGGCGAGCCCTCCTGACAGCCCCCTCTGGGAGCAGTCAGAAAGCAGAAAGCATCTGCCTTGGGACCAGTCAGTCATGCGTGCATCTGATCCTGGCGCCTGTCCTGCTGAGAAAGGGGGCTTGTCTTCACTAATTTCATGATGTCACCATTAGAAGAGTGGGAAGCAATATTTCCATGAGTAATAATATACTATGAAGGGCAATCAGTGCTCAAGAACAACGTCCTTGATCGCTGGCCAGCCAAGCAACCTAAAGAGCTCCTCATTGCATAGAGAAACGAGTTATTGATTTGCACATTGTTACAGAGGGCAGTTCTTAATCATAATTAGGCCACTGTGAAAAGTCAAAGCATTCAAATCATGTGAGGGCTTTCACCATTGCAATCTGGCATCCATATGTTCAATGGCAACTCAAGCAGACTGCTTTAATTTTTCCATAGTTTTTTTTTATCTGAAGACTCAATATCATTTACCCCTTTAAATATGTCAGTTCTTGTGTTTTTG
>KZ507610.1:64440-77379 GCA_002844005.1 Limosa lapponica baueri
CAAATGGGCTCCTGTTGGCTTGGAGTATGCTTACTCAAAAAATTTGATGTAGTTTTCAAATTTTTAGATGGCTGAGGTCTGAAGCCATCTTACAGTGTGAATCACAGCAAAAGACGTTGGCGGTTTCAAGGGGAAGGATAATTATTTTACGAAAGGGTTGAAACTCTTCCTGACAGTAAGGACAGCATTCCTCAAACTCTGCAACACAGCAGGTGGTAGCTGCCTCCTTTTGTAGGCGATGGGGATGCAGGGACTCCTCCAGGGCACTGGTCCTAACTAACATCCAAAACAGGCTTCAGAAATCACTTCCTAGGCATACCAGTTTCTTTCCACTGTCTACAAATTGAGCCTACTGTGACTGGGTTAGATGGACAGAGCCACACCACAGGCATTAGATGGTAACAATCCCACTAATGGGGCAACACCTAATTTCTTTCTATTGAATATATCAGCTTTTAATCCAAATCTAAAGTTTGAAAAAGCCCACGTTTTGTCTCAGATATGGAGTACAAAGTAGAACTGAGGATGACATCATGTGTTAGAGCAGAAAATGCATCTTAACTTGTCTGAAAATCACATCAAATTCATCAGTTCTGCTTTGGATCTTTCTGCCCTAAGTTCCTTCAGCTTCCAAATACCTCCCCAGGTATCCTGCAGTGCACATACCCCGGGTCCCTTGCTTGCAACGCGAGCCAGCTTTCCCTCAGCAGCACATCACTCAGTGAATGCAGTAGGAAGCAGGAAAACAAATGTCATTTTCTGCATAAACTTTTGAATCACAGCCCAATGAGGATCTTCTACTGCCTCGATCAACAACATGAGTGAGGCTGAGATGAGGTCATTGAAGGGATAAGAAAGCAGAGGTTATTAATTTATGCCAGCCTAAAAACCCTAGCAATTTTATCATGTAAAAATGCTAAAATGGGATGAGATCAGGTACATATACTTCCAATGCAAGAATTTTTTTTAGTCACCCAAAGCCTTAATTAACAATTAAGGGTAGAGCTTTAAAGCATCTCTGACTCCATTTGAATGGGCAAAATACTAAAAAGTTGCCACGTTCATCATCAGTTCCTTAGAAACTAAGAGTGGGAAGTTTCAGCAGTGAGAGAACTTAGACTTACTGAAGGATCGAAGAGTCCTGAAGTAGTCTTAAAACTCCATTCCTCAAGTAGGACTCCTGGCAGAGTCTGTTCAGAGAACTATACTACTTGACTTCTCACAAGTAAGTCTCCAACTCTTCAGGTTGATGAACTTCATGACACGACAACTCTCTCTCCCTGATCCTGAAAAAAAGATAGTACCTAACATAACCATACAAATTTTTATATTTATGGTAATGCCAGCTTGGCTTAGATGATGTCTTCAAGGCTCTTCAGCAGCTGACAGATCATGTGTTTTATCACAAGAGGTCTTTACAGCAGTGTATTGGCACAACAGAGTTTTTTTAATACAAACTGGAAGTGCTACCTCTTTCATAAGGCCTCAGTCTTGCAAAAACTGAGAAGACAAAGCTGAAAATGCCTCATCCTCCTGAAATCGCTAACCATACAATATTATGCTCTCCTCCAGGATGGATAACTAATTCGCATTCCTGATTTCCTCATGTGAAGCCCAAGCAACCCATGGAAATAGAAGACCCTGCTCCTGCGTTATCATAATGAATTACGTTCATTAATCTTACTTTAGCAGATTAATTGGTTTGATATGATTCAGAGCAAAATTTTCCACTTTCTCTTGGCATTTTACCTCAATGCTGCCCCATCCAAAAGACCCACAGAGAGCAGTGGAGTTAAGATGAGGGAAAGTGGAACTTGCTTCTCCTCTGGCTTCTCACCCCCTGCAACACCAAGAACCATTCTGCATGGCAGCGTCCCCTCTCCTACCCCCAGCCCGAAATACTATGAATAAGGACCACAGTTCCCCGTTCACTCAGGAATGCCAGATATGAAACCACAATCAAGCTTCGATCTCTTCAGCACAGCATGCTCCACATGCCAATCTACATGTTTGTTGAAAAAAAATGATTCTGCTGGAATAAGTTTCTATTATAAGCTCTCACTGTATACATTTTTTGGATTTAGTATATAATTCCTGCACCAGAACCCAATATCTTTTCTGTTTTACAACTGCACATAAATACAACTGCCTTCCATCTAAAAAAAAAATAAATATTCACAATGTCTGTTCAGTTTGCCTTCTCGCAGCATCTCTCTCCCTCTGCCCAAATATAATCGCACTTTCTAACCCCAATCACTCATGGAGGTGGGGGGAGGAAGGGGGAGAGCCAAACAAATCTCACATTCATAAACTCAGATGACAGCCACCCTGAGCCATAGGAATCGCATTGAATTTATTGGAGCCGTTAGCGCAGTACAAAGCAACTGGAGTAAACAGCGACTTCCAAAAGAGGCAAAGTTATTTGGAGCAGCTCCAGCATGCAAATGGCAGAGGCACTGATAGCTGTAGCAATTATTATTTCCTTTCATCACACCCTTTCCCTCTCTGCAGTTTGGCCAAACGAATTTCTCTGCAGATGCTGGCAGCACTGGAATCTGCTGAAAATGATGGTGGTTTCAATGGCCACCCTCAGGCTTCCAGTACAGGACTGAAAAAATTTCTAGCTTACCCATCACCGTGAATCCACGATGGAAATAGTGTTCAGCCTGATAACATGTTCACTGGGTCTTGGTTTCTTCTTGGAACTGGTGAAGCAGGTTGTCTGACCAAGTGATTTGTGAGCTAATTGTTGTCTGTGTGAAGCAAATAGGAAAAGGGCCAATTTGTCTGGAATTAATTTTTTTTTAAATAACTGAGCTCCCACAAATATGAGCTGAGCCCAGAAAGATGACTTCAAGGTTAAAGCGCAAAATTGGAAAATAGGGTAATTATTACTACTGGTAGTATTGTTACTGCTCTTAGCAGCCTCACACCCAAACCAGAAAGTTGTTACAACAGGACTTGTGCAAACACTGAACAGAAAAATAGTCCTTGCCCCAAATAACACAGAGTCTTATGCAAGAGGCAGAGGAACTAACAGGGAAAGCACAGGCACACAGTGAGCAGTTGGTAGCCTGAACGAGATGAAATGTGAGGAACTCCTGAGCCACCTTTTTCCATCTGTCTGGTTTCTTTACACTAGCAGCCCTTCGGGTCAGGGTGTCTCTCTTTCTATGCATTTATACAGCTCCAAGCATTGCCTCTGGACTGATGGAAAATTTGGGGAAGCTTTCAGCAAGTTTCTAAGTGAAAGGTATGCAAATGGATAAGACAGTCAGCCTGGTCTTGTTTGTGATCTTTATTCTTGTGTTAAATTCATACGTACACGGGATTGTGCCATATGTTTCCAGTCAGCCCTCGGACATGGGATTTTATACGAGTAGGGAAGACATTGCGCTGAGAGGAGCAGGAGGTTTCAACAACAAAGGATGCTGCAGCTGATGCTTTTGGCTTAACTGCTGAAATTGCTAGGTTTCTTCTGTGCTAGCAAGAAGAGGAAAGCTGGCCTGGTGTGACAAGCTGAAACATTTTTTGGTTTGATGTTTTGGACACAAATCTGAGTGTGAACCAATGGGCTGAGCACTGAACCAAGGCCTGCCTGATACTGTTTAATTTTCTAGCTCCTCCTGATATCTTTGAGGAGATTTGGCAATACACATGAACATTCCCATGGTGTTTTGCCCTACCTGATACTCCTGCCTATCATTGCACTTTGTGGGCTTGTTGCAACCCAAACAGCACTAACCCAAGATCTGTTGCACAGTTTGACCCTTGCAAAGATTTTTGGGCCAGACACAATTGTTTCATGGATCAAAGAATGAACATATGTTTATGTTTCGTCATTGTAATGCATCACTTATTGACATCCTAAAAATCATTCATAGACCTCAAAATGTTGCACCTAACAGCAACCAGCAACATAAACATCTCATTCCTAAAACCATCATAGAAGGTATACGACACCACACAATAACACAGTAGCTTAACGTGATTCTTGTACTAAACTATTCTTCACCTTTTCATTCAGTCCCAGGTTATGTTCCCTTTTCAGTTTAACATGGCAGCCTCTTTGCCAAGCCTGAATTTCACACACACAAAACAACAATTCTCCCCTCTCCTTCCACCTCTTCTCCCTTCTCCCACCCACAGCTTTGCTCTTAGAAATACTAGAACTACTTTTGCTAAAGCTTAAAAAAGAGATTCCCAAACTTAACTTCCAAGAGGTGAAGTATGACAGTGTTATAATCACCAGAAAGCAAGGCCATAAAAGTCAGTCGACTTAGAAGTAGTGGTAGGAACCCTAACTAACGCATGCATAAGCATTGCGAGTGCACACATACACGGAGCCTGGCTTTGCTAAACAGGCTTAGAAAAGGTGGCTGAAACAACTTGACTGGCTCTAGACCTGCAGGTGTTCAGGCACTGTTTTAAAGCCACCTTTTACATACTTGCAAGAGGAACAGTTTTAATCAAAGCAATACTGCAAGAAATAAACACGTCCTTTAACCACTAAAAGGTGCCTGTGCAGTTTGTAAAAGTCACCAGCACCTTGAAACCATTTGAAATTCTGCCCTCATTGTGTTTCCCCTTCAGCAAAGTAGTTGCTGTGTTAATGGGCAAGATTGCAGTCAGTCTGGGCTAGTGTGGTAGGAAATATGAGAAGCTACTTGACCAACAGTAGGCAGGTCTTCAAACTACATCTCAAGTGAGATTTCCACTGAAAATTCCACTCTCCATATTCATAATCCTCATCTGCTGTCACTCCATTCACAAGTACTAAATTCTTCTCTCATATTTAAAAAGTATATTATTGCCTTCACAAACAGCAACATTTTTAATGTAACTACGCACTGGAGAGTACAGTTTTTATTGCCTAGTTCCCATTACTAACATCCATACACCTTAGAAGCCATTAAAATCTGCAAAATATATCAAATTATCCTCACTTCAAGAGAAAACTATTGCAAGCAGGAGTAGAAAGGATGAGCAGAACTTGTTTCCAGGTTCATCTAAACATTGGATTGTTGTTAAGAAACTTTGCTCTGTTGACATTTCCCCGTCTGTCCCCCCTCTGTCATTCCCCCTTCCTTTCTCATTTCTGAAAGACCATGACTCCCAATGGTAAATGACTCCCAACCACAGTGTGGGAATAATCAAACAAAGTCCTGAAGAACCCTTTATACCAGAAAATCATTTATGTTGAGATGCTCTTCAAGATTTTCACAGGGAAGAGTCTACGTGGAACAAATACGCTCCCATCCATCATCTGCAAAGTATATCTATAGCCAAACTCTCATGAAACAGTAGATTCCTTATCCAAACAGGTTGATTCCATGGAAAAAAAAATTAAAAGAAAAACTTTACAAGACTTCAGGCTGCAGCAGCCTACTGTGCTGACAGAGTAGTCTACATTGGAAGAGACCCTTGCTGGAAGGGTATGTCACTGACTAAAGTGCAACTTGTTGTTCAGCCTGTCAAGATACTACTGAATGGCCTTCCACTACACCAGTCACTTCCCCTAGTTTCATGTTGTCCGTGATCTTGCTGAGGTACTTTCTGTCCCATCTTCAAATTCATTAATGAAGATGTTCAACAGTATCAGTCCCACTATCGACCCTTGAATAAAACTGCTAGCAACTGGTCACCAACTGCACTTCCTGCTGATGACCTTCGTTCCATGAGCCCAGTGGTCCTACCGGTTTTCCACCTACCTTACGGTCCATCCATCCAGTCCACATCTCTCTGAATTTATAGTCATCTCATCATAGTGTCACCGCTTCCTTTGGTTCCCCATCTCTCTGACCATTTGCCACCTCTTCTTCTGTATTCAGACAGACTTCCTGTGGACATGTGTCTCTTTCTGTTCCATGTTTGTACAATGCTTAGCACATTGATGTGTTATTGATATGTATCACTTAGCACAGTGATACATTAGCATGAAGGTACAGCTCCTGAGGAACAGAACAAAAGAAAATCATAGCAAATTTATTGAGTTTGGGCTTTTTCATACAGCTTTAGGAGAATTGGAAAATGAAGCTTTGAGGTCATACAAACTAGATCAGCAACTGTTGGTTCAGTTCATATCCAGACTTCTGAAACATTAGAATCTATCAGATACTCACCTTGCCTGTTGTTAAGGTGCTTGGCATCCTAGGAAGTCAAGAGCTGGCTTTAAATGACTTGGGATGTCTTTACCGCTACAGTTTTCTATTATAATTCCATATCTGCATCTGATAAGCACCAGCATTATCTTTGTACCTGTCAATTGCAAAACCTGACACTGAATTATGTCAGAAGAAAAGTTTTTCCAGTCCAGTGATGGCAAATTCCTGAAAGGCCAAGTAGCTTCTTGCTCAGTTACTGGCAGCCCACAATGGGAAAGTGAATACTCTGGCTAACATTGAAGGAAGAAGTCGTCCCAGGAGTCCTTTGGCCAGATCAGATGATGCTCATCTGATGCTCAGGGTCCAACATGCAGTTTGGGACAACATCCTTTGCTTAGACAAATCCAAAGTTCAGTTTTTGACATTTCCCTGTCATTCTGCAATAGTGAAAGCCTGGATCCTCTTTGCCTCCTGCCAAACTAGCAGTACTAAGGGTACATCTATGTAACCTAAATACTACCAGGGCACATTCTGTCCCTGAGATTAACTGGCACACTCTGGTCATACCCATACTATTAAATTCCTTTGCCTACAAAACAAGGTGATTGCATCATCTTGCCTATAGGAATGGATCACAGATACCAGTGTCATGAGTCAAGAGAAGTAGAAAAGCATAAATCCCTCTTTTTGACATAGTCTATATGTGCGTACATGTTATATGGGTATAAAAACACCAAAATCAAGAGTCAAGGCTTTGAATGCACTCAGCATTGCTGATGAAGCAGCTGACTTCCGCAAGAGCCATTAACTTAATGCTGAGCACTTTTGCCTCAAATAAAACAGTTCAATACAACTATTTTGGGAGAAAATGCAGGCATAGGACTCAGGTACTTTGAAAGCCTATTCTAGGCTTCATCTCTCTTCCTGTGAGAAGGAACAAGTCAGATCATTATTTGATGATACTACTTTTCTACTTAGCAAGCACTATTAGGATGATAATCTACTAAAATATATAAAGAACATGAAAAGCAGAAAGCACCGGTAATGTTATCTCTTGTTGTTATTATTATTTTGTTATGCAGGCATTAATTTTGGATTTGGTCCCCAAGAAATGAAATTTGGAAGTACAGTTATAATAGGCAAGATTGTCCAGTTCATTCCAGAAAGTTCAAGAGTAGCAAAGTGTGAGATAACAACTATTAGATGTCATCTCCAGTAACTCCTGAAACATAGGTGAGATTACAGACAAATTCAGTTCCTACCTTTGAAAAAAGGAGGATGAAGAAGACTTTGACACTTGTGTATCAGTTGGCTCAACATCAAATCTCAGGACAAATCTTGGAATTTTAAATATTTTCTTCTTCATTAAAATGAAGCCTAAAAACATTTATATTTCAATTTGTAAAATCACAAAAACGTTAAAAAACATGTGAGAAGAATTTGCAAGAATAAATCAAGCCAGACAATTAAGTATCCATTTATAATAGCCTAAAAATCTGTATGTTGTGTCTAGACTTTAATAAGGTTTTTGACATTGTCTTATATGAGCTTCTTATGAACAACATAAAGAAACATGATGTAGATAGGACTGCGGTAAACTGGGTATGCTCCTGTTCATACTCACAAAGCAGTTAGTAATAGTCACAGTCAAAGTGGAAAAATAAATCCAGTAGTTTTCCTCAAGTATCTGATCTGGCTCTGTACAATATACTCATTAACGGCCTGAATCATGAAACAGGTTTGCAAATTCTAGAACATTTGTAGTTAATCTTGTTTTGAGTTTAGTCGTGGACAGATGACCAGCATGCTAATTGTCATTATTCATCTCTTTCCTTTACTTTATTGTAATTCAACCCAGATGACTATGGCAAGTAAAAAAAATATTTTTTTTTAAAAAATCATGTATTTTAAGTAGACTATCCACTGCTACCCAAACACAGGTTTTTGGGCTTATACTGCAAAGTATTTGTACTGTCCATTCATTATATCCTGAATAAACACAACTGGTTTTCTAAGCTGCAGTATTTCCCCCTGGAGATTTCCAAAACACTCTTCAAACACAGCTAACCAATTTTGCAAACCCTACATAGATTTTTAAAGCTGAAGGGAACCATTTTAATCATGTAGTCTTATCTCCAGCCTAATGCATAAAATATATTAATAGATGAAAACAGGTTCAAGACATCCTAAAATTTTAAAAAAGAGCAGCAATTATCTGCGATTGATGTATTCATCTTCCTCTCAGGCCACCACCCTAGAATCTTCTTCTGCCATTTCCAATTTACTGAGCTGGGCATGGATTTAAGCCATTGCTGACCCTGGAAGAAAACCACATCTACGCGACAGACTGGTTTAGATTTAGGCCAGGGAGTACAGGCTCCAACTTGAAATGCAGAGGTCAAACTTCAGTAACCAGAAATAATCTTCAGAGCTTTAAAATGGCAGAGATCCAAAGACCCAGCTTTCTCCTTGGTTTGATAAATGCTGCCCAGAAGTAAATCCTAGAGGATTTGTGTGTTTTTCACATATCTGGAGGCATGCAACATCTTTGTCAGCTCTGCAAGGCAGACATTTTCTAGCAAAATCAAGTCTTCCCCAGCAATGAGGACCTGAGCTGCTGAGCTGGGACATCTTTGAAGACACTGAGATGGGAGCCAGTGGAACGTAGCTGTGATGGGCAGATTCAGAAGGTACTGGGGTCCTGTTTGATTGCCACATGGGATTGTAAAACAGGTATCACACGATCACATTTCCATGTGCGGGGAAGTGAGAGGTCCAACAGCTTTCAGCTCTCACTTCTATTTATATGCTCATAATCACAACTGAGAAGATAACACAAACCCAGCAAGAGTATTTTACGTTTAAGGTAGGTTTTGAGTATGAGGTTGGGGAGAAGTATTTCTGGGACGTCTGTAAAAAGGGAAAAAACCTTCCTGAAGAATCCTGGTAACGGGCAGCCTACAGTAAGAGAAATAAATCCCTGTTCCCCTCCATTCCTTGTCATCCCTACTGCCTTCTCCACAAACTTCCCCCTGCTTAAAGTACTTGCTTGGAAGCAGGCAGGACCTCAGATTTACGTCTCATCTGAGCTGTGGCTCTTCTAAGCACAATAATGCTCGGTTAACACAATACCATAGCACTAGATCAGGTATCATCTGAGGAGGAAAACGTGCCACCTCTGGAGGCACAAATATAACTTCCTCAGCACCTGGGTGTTCCTGGAGAGCTCTTACTTCCTAATTTTCTTTTTCATATATACAGCTATTCAATAGTAGCAGAGGGGGGGCACTGAGTGTTAGAAGAAAATAAAAAACCTTAGCTGAGTAGAGACATGGATTCAAAATGGGTATCAATAGTAGAATGTCACACAAGACGTGGAAAACTCAAAAGCCTGCTGGGATTTGTTTTCCTCACTGAGTAAATGATGTGACATGGAGGGAGAATCCTGCTGGAAATCTAAGCAGGGGATTCAAACTTCAAGTCAAGGTGACAGCATGGAAAAACAAACCCAGGTATGAGAGACCTTCTCTGTTTTCAGCTACATGTTTGAAGATCACTTGGCTCTCCCCAGCTATTATTGTTACCTCTGACATGAATTGGTTTGGTTTTTTTGCTTTCTGCAACATTTGATATGCAAGGCCCATACGTAAGACAGTGCCTCTGTCCCAAAGGACACAGGCAAGCTCTGCTCCATCAGGCTACTCTTATCTCTCCCAAGGACCCATGCTATGTCTGTATGAACTGCAGAGCAGCAAACCCACTGCAGTAACCCCAGAGCACCGTCTGAGAAGATGCTGATTTCTCCTGCTATCCCTTTCCTTTTCAGACTCAATGAAGGAAGTGAAAAAACAATAAAAGATAAAAATCAGTGAATCTTGCTTGGGATACACACTTGGGACTCCTATAGCCTTAACTGAGATGTGTGCTTGTGCATCTCTGAAGCCATAATAAGATCCTTCAGTTATGGTGAGATGAGCTTGTTCTGAAGAGCTTTAATCCAGAGTCAAATTTGGATGCAAACTCTCAAATTATGCAAATCCAAGAGTTTTGTTTTGGTTTATTTCACAACTAGACAGCTGCTAGAAGGTTTCCAAAATATGGAGGTATTTGAGGCAAGGAGCTGCTAACTTCAATACTGGCGATGCTGGAGAAGGTAGAACCTTGTTTTTTAATATCTCTGTACTTCCCATTTTACCTGTGACTGGAAGCAGAAGTGCTGTGCCACAAAAACAATCTTCACATTCAATTCCATCTCAAGATGGGATATAGCATCCTCTCAAAACACAGAGAAAAAGGCAATGAAACTTTTCCAACCCCCTAAAGACTTCCAGGTTCATTTCAAGGCTTTGACAAAGACTTTGGGTCACTCCTGATTTTATCCAACTCCATTTGCCCAGCCCTAATTGCAACAGCACATCTGGAAATGCTACAGCTAAGGGCCTGCCAGCACTTTCATTATAAACCCTCCTGTTTTCAAGGTTTTGTAACTTTTCCTGAAAAAAAATGCAACAGCAGAAGGGATGAAACTTGATATAAAAAGTTCTCAGCTGGGGAGCAATTTTTTGTGTGTGTTGTAATATTTCAAGGAAATCAAATCAAACCATTTTGAAAATGAGAAAAGAATTTGTAGAAAAGGGTGGGAAGGTAGAAGAGCTTCTTGGAGTTTCTTTTTTCTTTATCTGAAGGACACAGGGAAAAAATATTGCAGCTATAAACTATGTCTCAACTCTGACCTGTGGCTTGACTTGGATTAAAGGCTTTGAATGACTCTTTCAAAGGACCACAAGGATGGCAAAGAAAAAGAACGTTTGCCCACAGCACCTGCTTGGAAATAGTTCTGAGGGACAAAAAGCATCAGTATGTCCCTATCCTCTGGTGCAAGGCAAGAGTTGGAAACTATAGGTTGGAAACTCTGGGAGCATCTGGGATCTTTACTGCTTAATAAAGGATGTGGACTTTCTTGGAAGTACTACTTGACAGGTCGCAGAGGTTGGTGGACATCCCAGAAGACTGGAAGATGACTAATGTCACCCTCATCTACAAGAAGGGCTTAAAGGAGTATCTGGGAAATTATAGGACCATCTGTCTTACTTCAGTCCCTGGGAAAGTTATGGAATAAATCCTCCTAGGGGCTATCACATGCCAAATGAAGCACAGGATTGGGAAAAGCCAGCATGGATTCACCAAGGGCAAATTGTGCTTGACAAACCTGATCACCTTCTATGCTCGATTGATGTGGAGTGGGCAGTGGACACTGTCTACCTGGATTTCTCCAAGGCTTTCAACATGGTTCCCCACAGCTGCCTCCTAGAGAAGCTGGTGTGTTACAGTCTAGACAAGGGGTCTGTGTGGTGGGTGGGGAACTGGCTGACAGGTGGCACCCAGAGGGTAATGGTCAATAGCTCCTTTTCAAACTAGCAACCTGTCACTAGTGGGGTCCCCAGGGACCAATAAGGGGCCCAGTGCTTCTTAATATCTTCGTAAGTATCCTGATGATGGGATCAAGTGAACCCTGATGAAGTTTGCTGATGATACCAAATTGAGGGGGGAAGTGGACACTTTGGAAGGGAGAGAGGCAGCCTACAGGAAGATCTAGATATGCTGGAAGCGTGGGCTAACAAGAACCTTATGAAGTTCAACTAGGACAAGTAGAAGGTCTCCCAGCTGGGAAAACATAATCCAGAAGTTCAGCATAGGCTGGAAACTACCTGGCTGGGGAGCAGCTCTATGGAAAGAGACCTGAGGGTCCTGGTGAAGAAAAAGATGAATATGAGTGAACAGCACGTAGCAGTGGCTAAGAAAGCCTACTGGATGATGGGTTAGATGGAGACGGAGACTCCCTTTTTACAAGGAGTCACATGGAAAAGACGAGGGGTGATGGGTACAAGTTACTCCTGTGGAGATTCTGATTGGACACAAGAGGAAAATTTTTCACAATGAGAACCATTAGCCATTGGAATAATCTCCCAGGGAAGTGCTGTTTTTTCCATCATTAGACACTTTTAATATTCAGCTGGACAGAGAGCTGGGCCATCTTGTCTAGACTGTGCTTTTGCCAAGAACGTTAGACCAGATGATCCTTGAGGCCCCTCCCAACCAAGTATTCTATGACTCTCTTATTCTGTGATTGACAGAGGAATCCCTAGAGTAAAGTACCTCCAGATATGGAGAGAAGCACAGAGGTCTCTTCCCGGACAATTGTTCTTTGTTTTTACTCCAAAGTCCCTGGCTGAGTGTAGATCTCAACCACTCACATGAAAGAAGAGCAAGGCCTGCTTGCAATAGACACTGGGTATATCCACAGTGTGAGGCTAACTCTGAGGTTAAGATAAATACATACACCTATAAGTAGGCCTCTAAGATCACATTATAGGTAATGGAGATCTATTTCACAACATGAAATGCCTTGGCTATCCAAGAGAAACACACAAGGGCTGCTAAATGGGACACAGGACCTGCTGGACCAGCATGTGAGATACCTCAGGATGGCACTACTAAGAAACTTTAGGACACCTCGGGTGGCACAAGGCAGCTGAATCACATAATATGTATATATTTAGTATGAGCTGAAGCGTTTACTGGACTCCCTTGGTTACACTGACTACATCAATCTTGTGTCCTCTAACTACAGTGGGAACTCAGACACCTACGTAGTTACCTAAAAGTGTCCAGAGTCTCCATCCAGCACGCTGCATCAGTAACCACATAGTCAAAGAGCACTTTTCATCACTCAGTCTCAAAAAGCAGTAGACAGGAGTGCAGTATTTTGTCTGGAGCCACTACCTAGGCACAGCACGTGTTAAAAGTACTTGAAAAAGTTATTGTTGCACTGACC
>KZ507611.1:0-11967 GCA_002844005.1 Limosa lapponica baueri
TATTTGTCTTACCAAAGACACTGTACTTGTGGCTATCGTAGCCTGCATGTAAGAATAACTTCTGATAAAAAAAAAAAGTAAGTAGAAAAAGCAGCAGCCCAATTTCAATATAAATTGTAAAGTGAGGCACGTTGAAGCACACCTCAACACCCCTGTAAATGTAGCACATCGGGTTATATATCACAGCTTGCTATTGCAGCTGCCGTGATAGGTATGTATTTATGATGGCAGAGATGCTGAGTCTATTCTTACCCAGAGAAAAGGGCTCTGCCAACAGTGAGGAAGCTAAGAGACGTAGCACGTTTTTGACTTGTACCTGTGGGCCTCTAAAAGTCTGTGGACTTCTTTTCGGGGGCCAAAGATCACTAAGAAAAACAAACCAATTAAGAGCAAACACAAACGTACTTTATGACTGTCTGAGCCTCTAGGGAAAACTTTGAGAGGTCTGTAACAAAATTACCTTTCAAACAACTGTCTTCATACGCAGACTTGTGCTAGCGAGATCCTCATACTATTTTCATTGCTATTAACTGAACACCAGAAACATTTGTAAGAGCATATATGCCTAGACAGAGGCATCAAATCTAATTTTCTGGTAAATATCTATCAGTTCTGGTAAAATGTGAAGTAAGTAAGAATTAACTGGTTCACCATATGCCTGTTCCTTTCTTACATGGCATCCTGCCTCTCCTGGTATAATTTTTGCTTTCTGCTGTGTCTGAATTTCCCGTTCCATAGGGCAAGATGCTTTATCTCTCAATGATTTTACAGCACTGCTACATGCATTTTGTGTCTTAAAGGCAGGGAGCTGAAGAAAAGACAAGAACGAGATGAGGGTAGCTGTTACAGAGACTGTAACTGCCATTTACCAAAAAAAAAAAAAAAGAAAGATTGCTATTAAACTATTCCTCCACAGCAGAATCCTGAGGGATATGGCCACTGCTGACTGTACAGTTGTTACACAAAACAGTAGGACATAAAAGATACGCATTAATGTATAAATCATACACACAACTCCTGTGGATCTCTTCGGAGCAGTCTTATAAAATACTCGGTCGTATGCATATCCCCTAACTTTTCTAGCAACAACTTAAATAAATACAAGGTGTCAAAGAATCTTGAACAGTCCAAGGAAAAGGAAGAAAAAAAAGCCTCAAATCCCCCCAAAGTTAATTGAGGCTAGAATCGCTGCAGTTCCATCCACTGCAATTTCACGTTGGTGCACTTCAATTAAGGCATAATAAGAGTGCAAAGTAATTTATACGTATAGATTAGATGTCGTCTGTGAAAAATCACCGATTAACTCAAAGTAGGCTGCTGGAGTACCAGAAGAACAAACGTTGTAGTAATCTGAGTTTCGTTTTTCAGTTAGCACCTTGATACCACAAAAGCAAAGCTGAAATACCTTTATTTAAAGGTATTAGTGGGAAATACTTTATACGTGCGGGCACACTCAGACACGTGGTATCAGCGCATTGATCTTCAGGCTTCACTAAATAAAGTTTCATTCACCGATAAAATAACAACACAAAAATGCCTGTACTGTTTCCCATAATGATCTCAAATGTTTATTCGGTTGCTGAAAGGCAACTTTTTTTACTCTTTTTTTACAATTAGAAAGATTTCCTACTGCAGCCTCAACTAAATGCAGAGCTCTAGCTTTTCCCTAAGACGTTGCATCCTTACATTCCACTCGCAACGAGTATCATATGCGTTACCACTACATTATCTGAAAATATGCATATACCCATCTACAGATAGACAAGGCTCATTGCTGTTCTAAATCTAACCAATTCTAATGAAGTCAAGAAAATTGGCCAGTTCAAACCAAGCAAGGGTGTGATTCCAGGCCCTTAATCTTTTGAGATATGTAAAAGCATGACTTCAGTAAGTGCATTCATAGATACCGCATCAAATAAAACAGCATCAACAAAGCGGCTAAACTAAGTTATATTTAATGGGCAGCAGGAAATAATTGATGTTTCAGATAATTAAGTATGTTAGATGACTGGGAGCTGAAGTAAGAGTCTGGAAATCTTTGAAATGAAAAATGCGTGTACAGATGCCATCCAGCTCCCAATAACTGAGATTGTTCCACATTTAAAGATCTCTGCAACAAATACAGTGAAAGAGAATCAGTATCCAGCTGAGGTAAATATGCTGTTAAAGGTGCTACCTTTGCATTTGCTGCCCCTATATTCGGTTCACAGCAGGAATCCAGGTATTCAACATTGCCTAATTGGAGAGTATCACATAACAGCCTCGGCTAGCATGGCTAGTTTCACCTTTTTGCCATAAAAATACAGAAATCAGTTAAAGTAGCAAAGTGAGGAAAATAAAAACAACAAAATTGAAATTATTTCATGTTTCTATCACGTATTTTAAAATCTAACACTTTTTTGAAAGCTACTCTACAATTATAAAGTAATACTTTGATACAATACAATTACACGGTCTTTGAGTAGGAGGACGCTTTTATGGGGAGGGTAATATTCTTCAGTTACTCACATTTGGATGAAATTAGGTGTCTTGAAGCTTACAACACCCACTTCCAGCCAAACTGAGAGAAGGAACATGAGTCAGAGGTCACAGGGAACACATTCCCAGCCCTGAGCAAGAACTGAATTTATACAAAATGGTCACGTCTAACAAACCAGCGCTCAGAAAAGGACAAGAATGTCAAGCACTTCTGTAAGGCAGCTGAGAAACATTATGGCTGGCTCAGAGGCATCGGTTTCCTATTTTGCCATCACAATTCTTATAGCTTACTACAAAGCGAGCTCATATGCACAGTATTCACGCAGTAAGTAAAATGGTGCTAATTTGTTTTTAAAGCTTAACCAAATACTACAGGTTCTAAAGACACTTTCTTAGCCTCAGATGAGTCGGAAAATCTAATCTGTGCTAATTTTCCCAAAAACAGATGGTGCATGAATTAAACTGTGTAGACCCTTTTAAGCTTCCATTCTCACTAAGTCCCTTTTGGGATAACTAATGTTCATTTCTTAGGGCTCTATTCTCCGGAACTTATTTCTCTTAAATAACTGAAAACAGTCTCCTTAATTTTATAGGAAGATACACTCAATGGGAGAAAAGTCACAGAATTTGGGCCCAGAAGGCATTATATTATGTCACTAAAGCCACTATTTTTTGCATGGACGGCACAATGGTATCTGTGTTATTTACAATGGGAAATTGTTTCATTCCATTCCAAGAAATATCATGACATACGCAAAGTAAAAGCCAGGACTATGCCAGTAAACCTCATTCATGCACATCACTTGAAGGCAGGGGATATGAACTCACAGGACTAAAGACCAACTCACCTGAAAATTAAGATCGCAGACAGTAGGTACTAACAGGTGATTTTAGCTGTTGTTTATTATTGTAGATGGCTTAAAACCTCGCCACAGACCTGGGCTTAATTATGCTAGAGAGTTAAAAAAGGATGTTTTTAGGCTTTGTGCCAGGGAAAGCAATCAACATGTGGAAAAGAGGAGTTGGGAAGGTGAAGTAACGTTAAAAGAGAGTTTATTAAACTAACATGAGTCACAGTTTCTCAGAAGCCTAAGAGGAGCAGATTTCCGCCCATGCTGTTGCCGTATCATAATCTTTTTTAAAAAAAGTTTCACAAAACCTGCAGTAGCCAGTTAGAGGACAACCTGTTCTTCTGGAGCTGCTGCACCTCCTTGCAAAACATCTCCCATCTCTCCCTCCTTTATGTCAGACAGTTCCATATGGCACCTAAGCAAGCCGAAGTCCCAAGGTATACTCTGATTTCAGTCATAAGTCCTTAAGGGAGCAGGTTGAAGGAATGACATATAAATGGTCTATTACTCTCTTCCTTTCTATGACATTTATATGTTGCGTGGAATTATTCTGGAATCAGGATGGTTTACAGTATGTTATGTTTTTATCCTCACCCTGAATAATAAGGTAGTAGTAATACTCGGTTCACAGGAACAAGGAGACATAGCACAAAGAGGGGAGTGAAACACCCGGGATAATAGAGGAAAACTGTGGTGGAAGAGGTAATTGAACCCGCCTCTGAATTACAAAGCCAGAAATAGCATCTGGTAGAATTAAGCCCTGAAATAGCTAAAGAAATACTGTGCCACTATATTTTGAAGACTTTTTGCAACCACACGCTCACCTTTAAAATTCCAGTGTGAACGTTCTTTTAACACACTGCATAATGCAAGCTGGGTGCTAACTGATGAAATAAATTGAGTTTTAATAGACTTTGCTCAACAACACACCCCAAATGACACATCAGTAATTACCATCGGATCTCAAGCAACATCCTGACAAAGTTACTGAATGTAAAGCGCATCTGCTAGATTGCAACGGATTGCATTCTTGGGATGCTCGAGATTTGTCAGAAAAATGTATGTATTTATACTCAACATTAATTCTGCTGACTCTAAGGATTGTTTCAGTTAACAAAGGCATCTCTGACACTGCAATATAGAATCATGTCCCATTTCTGGCAATGTACTGCTAGCAAAATACCAGCTGTTTTCAGTGGAGGATCAGTGTGATACAATGCGTTGATGTGCTGGCTTGATTAATCTTTATATGATTTCCCAGCTTCTAACGTAACATGTGCATAACTTTATATTTGTAGCCAATGGTGTAGAACATCACTTGACAGTTAAAGTACTTATGTTCTTGTTCTTTACTCATGAGACTGTTCCTAAAGAAAGAAAGTTCATCTCTTTTAATTTGATAACTTCTGAAAACAGCAGCGATGGGTTGACTACACGGGCTATGGAAAGGAAGAGGGTGGTTCGATGACTAACAGTTTCAGTTTATCAGTTTAGTATCAGTTTATCAGTGCCGTTTCCCTCCGTTAGCACAAAAGGTACCACATGGCTTTTGCTCTTCAATCATACATAAGACACATTCAAAGGAGATGATGAATCATGATTTAAAAATATTGATTTTGAAAGTCTTTTGCTAATTCTCATGGAAAAAACACATGTGATTTAAGAAATAAGTAAAATATGTCCCTAAATGTTTAGATAGAACTAATCTCAGTAATTTAAAGGCAATATATTTCTTTCCAGGGTAGAAACTAGAACACCTACTATATCCTTCTTTCTTCTCCTCAGAATTACAAGTCCAAGATTCAAAGACTAGTGAACAGCATTATGGAAGAGCATTAAAGTGGCTGGGATACTGTGCATCCCTCTGCTGTCAGTAAGTCAATCTCCAGCGATCACAGTCTACATAGGGGTGGATCTGATCAAGTCTTGAATTAATTAATTTTTTTCCAATATTCTCAATATCATTCAATTCTTTAAATATATATCTTTAAAAAGTTTCCCTGTGTCATTAGTTAAATGTCCTAAAAACTGAAACGCATATATTGGTGCCTGTTCATTTTAAACCATTTTTAAATACTGCAGTGCACTGCCCCAGCTACTGTTTCACAATACATATACATCATACTCAACAACGTGTTATATCCCACCCTAAAAGTAACTGAACACAAATAATGGTGGGCAAGGTATGAAAAATATTTACTTTAATGCATAAATCACTTCCTGATAGCTGTTGGGAACAGGCCATGTTGGAGAGTTTATGCTTCCTTCTAGCTTTGTCCTTCTTTCCAGAGCTATGTCAAAACACATATAGAACATGGAGAAAAAGGTGCTACAAATAAAAAAGAGTTGAGTAGAAGAATGCTATAGCTGGAGAGTCAAAAACTCAGACATAAGAAGAGTAAGATTGTTTGGACCCCTGTGTAGTACAACACATCGTTGTTTGTAACTATATGGCCATTATTTTCATTGGTATTTTTGCATTCACAGTGCTCTAGGTGACTTCAAAGCTATTTCTGATAAGCTCATAGGTATTGTGGGTTGTAGCTCACTTCACCGAGCAAAGGACAATGTCCATGTCTAGGATCAAAGTACTTGCTTGCTATAGTCTGGGGCCTTCAGGCTTCTTAAATTTTACACATGTATAATTTTAATCCCTTATCTTGTTCCATGCACAGGAGGAGTTGTGGAACTACAAAGTTGGTCTCTGCTTTCAAAATGTAGTGGTGAGTTTAACATTTTTTTAAAAAAATATATCTCTCAGGGTCAGTGAGTTTCATTGTTGACAAATAAAGGTTGGACAGTTTTCTGCATATCACAGTATCCATACAGACACCTTTTCCCCACATAGATAGAGAAGGTATAGACCAGCGTAAAAAAACAGAGTAAAGAAGGAGGCGCAGTTATTATCATATCAATGATAAGAGATCAGATTATAAAGTAACGGATTTGGGACGTAAGAATGAACTTACCCAAGAACTGTATAGAAAAGCTGAAACCTTTATCCGTCACCACTTCCTATGAGTTTGCTCATGGGAATTTTGCAATACTTTCAAGAACAGATGATTGTTTTCGGAGGCAGTGAAGCCAGTGAACTTAATGAAGATATTTCCATTAATTTCATAGAGTCTGCATTCCTCATTTAAAACAGGGATTGAACATTGGTACATTTCCTGCTGTTTATTGCTGTTGCAGCAAAATCTTGCATATATGTTTTAAAATCAAGACCCCGAAGCTATTTATTCCAAAGTGATTAATTGATTGGAGAAGATGCTTATTATAAAATAATGAAAGATTTGCTTCACAGCTCAGCTATTGCATCTATTTACTATTTCCAATAACACAAAGGGCAGAAATGGAAGTAGCAGTTATTTCATCACTAAATTGGTTTCTTTCATCTGTTTTCAAATTAGTAATCAGATTACCTTTTGCCTATACTCTCACCATGGAGGGGTGAACAGAATGAACTTTTCACCCCTCAAATCTTTTATATTCAAAGCATTTGGTTTCCCACAAGCTAAATTATACAATCTTTGTTCCCACTACAGGTATCTAGCAGGTTTTAAATATAATAAATGCATTCTGGCAAAGTTAATGTACCATAAAATCAAGCAGACTGTATCACTCTTTGATACATATACCTGGTAAGCCATCACTGAAAATAACAGTAATTTATGCTAACAGATTATTCATCCATAGCAAACCCACCCTCTCTGTCAGGAAACGTATTTTAAGATACAAAAACATAATCCCTTCTTCCTATATGTTTTCTCTGAGTACATTATTTACCCAGGATGCAGAGTCTGGTTTAAGTCCTGCTTTTAGTCAATTTTATAGCACGACTGAAACACTGGAAGTCAAGCGACTCAACGCAAGGTCACGCAATGAATCTGTGCCTCCCTGCAAACCGGCACTCGGATGCAGCCAACACCTGCTCCTTTGCCCTACATCATCCTGCTGCTCTTCTAAAAGCATTCGCCTCAAAAAAGCTTGCAAATTCTGTTCACAGGCATTAAGGGCGGGTGAAGTGTTGTTCAGGAGGACCGGCTAGCTCTTGTGATTGGGATGCGGGGCAAACTGCGCTTGTAAAACCAACCTAAAGGGTTGCTGGCTCCTTCTTCGTTGTCACGATCCTACTTATCTTTCATGCGACAAAACAGTGCAGATGCCAAGGTCATAAAAAGTATTATATGGTTCTGCCTACTGTCTCTTCAAGGTGGGTTGGCAAGGCGAAGGGCTACAGACAGAAAAATGGAGTAATAAAGTTTAAGTAGTGGGCAATAATATCCATCTGCAGTGCTGCAATGCCGATTAAGAGATGGAAAAAAACTCCCTATGGTTCTAATTGGATTTTCTTGCGTTATATAGAACCCTTCGGGGCCCTACGCTGATAAAACCTACTTGGGCTGCCTGTTCATCCTACATGCGTGATTCCATACCATGGGTTATCTGTAAAACATACAAACTCTTATGGTGCTGTGGAGCTGTTGCAATACCCTTTAGAGACCACTGTATATTACTTAGAAAACCCCAATCTAATCAATTAGTATGATGCAACACAACACTAATGGCCATCTAAAAATGTCTTATATAAACTATAATATGAACAACAAAAGAATTAGAATGCAGAAGTCTACGTGTGGTTACCTAACTTATATAAAATCCTCTTAGACCTCATAGATTGCTAAGCATAAATGTAAGCAAATTTGTGGAAAAAATACAAAACACATGCTAAAAACTAAGTTTTGAAAAATAATATTTGTCTGAGAAAACAAAAAGCTATAGCATTTGAACAACATTGCCTTTTGCTGAACAGAATCTGTTTTAATTTACTAAACCTTATACTCGAAATAAAATTGCAAAAGCAAAATGAAGACCGCTCCTGAGTCAGCAGACAGCCTTCACAAGTGTTTCCTTTTCTTCTCACAGATTCCCTAAACTACAGACCAGAGCGATGGACTATTCCTGTCCACTGCTAATTTCCAACCCACTAAACAGGAAAGAAAGCTGAAACCATTTCATTAAATGGAATGAATACCACACTATATACTGGGAAGAAAAGTCCAAAACAAATGAAATATTAGAAGACTGGGAAAGTATTTATGCTTTTGTTAGAAGCAGAAGGAAGCTAGGAGGATAAAGTAACAAACCTCTCACTCTCCCAATAATTAGTGTCAAGAGTCAGGAAGGCGAAATCAAGAAGCTGGGAACAGAATGATACGTCTGTGATTCATCAACACAGAGCTGACAGTTGTATTTGTTTGAGATTATTGAATGCCATTTATCTAATGTTATTCCTTGCTTATGACTGCCTGCTTCTTTCATTCAGATGCTTATAGCTTCCTACACGACCTGAAGATATCATAGGTTCACATGGACTGAGCTCTTGATATCTAGCAGTTTTGGGAACCGTGCTGGTGGCACAGGCAGCATCACAAAAAGGGGGTTAGCACCTCATTCAAAACCCTGTCAAATTACAGGGAAGAAGGAAGATGACCAGTTAAATTAACCTGTGACACTAAAAAAGGAAAGGGATTGTGAACACAGCAGCAATGAAATAGAGGCAGAGAGTATAAAAGCACTGTGAAGGAAAATTAGCTTCAGAAAAAAAATGCAGACCGCTAAACCTGGGGAGAAATGGGAGAAGATAGGACAATGGTGTTAGAGGTTTCTCCACTTCTACCCCAGTTAAGTCCAGCAGAGGTTCGCATCGCCATACAGCAGCCAAAAGCGATGCTTCTGCAAATACAGCTCAGCGCTTGTTTAGCAGTTGAAAGGTACTAAACAACCCGGGTGTCACAGTGTGTCTTTCTTATCAGGAATACAAAGGAAAAACAAATGGGAGTAAGCTCACAAAAGAGAAACAAAAATGATAAGATGCTGAAGGGGGAAGCGTTTGGAAAAGATTAAAAAGTGTGTAAACAACACAAGGTAAAATGAATATAGTTTGGTCAAAAAACACCCTGGGGATGACAGGTACATTACAGTATGAATTATTCAGGTTGCCACATAAGGTTATCACTAGACACGATAGCACCAAAATCAGAACAGGAAACAAATATACATCTTGGTTATGAGAACTGCTGAAAACAAGGGAAAGTTTCCCAAGAGAAATGATGGCATACCTCATTCGTCTGAACTTTTAAAACTAAGGGACATAAAGCACCAGAAACTTTTGCACTGGTAGAAAATAGAGCTTTCCCCTGTCTAATTTCTCCTAGTTCTGTGTTTCGGCAGCTTTGCTGATAGCATGATTGATAAATGATCCTTACATGATTTTACCATCCCGGTGCTCCTGCTTTCCAGTAATGAGAAGACTTTCCTTAAAAGGGCAGCATATGGGAGGCTTTCTCTGCTTTATAAATTTTATCCTTGAAGCAGGCTAGCTGCCAATTACTGCAGAAGGTTAGAGAACCTGGGATGTGAGTGCACAATATGCTTCACATCTTCTGTATCGCTCTCTAGAAAACGGCATTTTTTCTGAAGGATGTTGGTGTGATTTCAATAAGGCCTCAGAAGCAAGTGTCAGGCTTTTCTGAAGAATTTTGCATTTTCTGTCATGAACTGCCAGCTGGGAAACCTCCCCTTCGTGCCTCCTTTTATTTTCAGAGACAACAAAATTAACTCAACCCATTACGTAACCAGACCAAGTCACCAGATTTTACCCTGATTAGTAGCTCTTGTCCATTCCTACTGACATTTCCATATCTACTCCGCTTCATTCACTGAAAGCAAAATAACAGACATCTTGGGCTCTCCAGGGGTCTTATAACCATTAGAGAAGGGCTCAGTCATGCAATTTTTTTCCCAAACCAGGAGAGGAAATGGTTTCCAACCTTTTCAGAAAGCAAGCGAACATCCCAGCATGACAAGCAGCTTCAGGTTGAAGCAGTATCCGATTGATTTTTCTTTTTTTCTATGCAAATTTTGATGCATTATGTACCTTGGCAGCATCTTTTGAAAGTGGCTACAGAAGCATATGAAGCATTTGTGCTGTTTACCAGTTAGAATTTGGCAAATAACTCCTCTTTGCAGGCATTTAGGATTAAAAATACATTATTAGAAAATGCCTATAATAAAACTTTTCTTTTTTTTTGTTAGATGGTGAGATCAAACCCATGACAGATTAAAACTGTGCTCATGATAGTTATGCTTATAATGCTCTGAAAACCAGCTGTATTTGTAATACAATTGAATAGTTCTGCAGTCAGTTAAAGAGCTCTAGAAAACGAAAAACCAAAGGGAAAAAGGGCAGTTTTTCAGCACCTGCTATTCAACCCCCGGTTGCCACGTTCATCAATCCTGTGCAGCCATGAATGCCTGCGAGCATACTTCAACACAACTGACACCTGCACACACACACATCAGCGCTGCTATTAGACCCTGAAAAGAGCATTTATGGAAGCTCAAGGGGATAAACTCTAAAACCCGCCTGCACTTTACCGTTGTGGTTGTTAACCTGCGCAAGCGTAGCTGCAGAAACATCTGTTCGCGCGCGTGGAGGAGCACATTTCAGAAGGAAACACGGGTGAAAATTTAGTTTCCAGCACAAGGCGAGCGAATACAAAACTGTTGGAGCAGGTGCGAGGGTCAGCGCTAGTCAGAGGAACAAACTGGTGTCACTCTTTAATGCACTAAATTTTCATCAGCGGAGACCAAGGGTTCAATATTTGAAACTGGCTCGTAGACAACTTAGTCTACAGTCCAAAGGGCTGAACACTCCTCAGCGCTTGGCAGCTTCCTCTGGCAAGTCCTTGTCAATGAAATGCACTGCTTCAGCTTGGAAATAGGTGTACTTTGGCTCCAGTACTCACCGAAGTCAAAGTAAATTGGATCAGGATCCTACGAAGAGTATTTGGACTGTATGCTTGACACTGTCAAAATACTCTTAAGTTTCCCATTTGTGAAAATGAGTAAGACATTTAGAGATGTGAAGTGGAAAGCTTTTTCAAACTTAGGAGGACTTCTATATTTAGCCTGTGTAAGTGAAGAATAAAATCCAGAGGCAAGAGTGTGCTATTTGAGTGGCACGCGGGCAGGGAGATAGCTGAGCTCAAGACAGACCCCAGCTTCTTCTGCTCAAACGGAGCTGCCAGCCCCGTCAAGGGCTCCAATTTATCGCATATATCTGCTAAATAGCTTTGAGATGATGCCTGTTCACAGGGCTGCGCTTCCACTTTGTTTAAAATCCTGAGGCAACTGAGAATTCAGTGTTTAGTCCCCAGTCCTGCTTCTGCCAGTAGTTTGAGCACCCAAGTACTTAGATGTAAGTGCTTTGCCCAATCAGGGGCTAAATGTTGAAAGTGATTAAAACCCCCTTGTAGTCTGAAGGAGAAGTCATTACAGTGCTCTTGCATAAATTTAGATTAAATACATCTCAAAGAAAAACGTAGGAGCTTTGGAGCCAATTTGTAAAAAACCAAGTGGCAGTACAATTAGTGAATCATGTAAATCTAAACATCGCTATTTTTGTTTTTATAAGCATAATGAAACAAACCTTAGATCTAACCCCAGGCTAATTGTATTTTGAAACGGGTTAGATGGTAGAAGCAAAACGAAATGCTTCGTGGCTATGTTTTGAAACTCTGGGCTTTCCTCAGAGGAAAACCGAGAGCTGCTGGAGCTGAGAACTGAGCGGGGC
>KZ507611.1:28966-71652 GCA_002844005.1 Limosa lapponica baueri
TAAAGGTCCCTTCCAACCCATTCTACGATTATATTAGTCCAGTCACCATATATGAGGTCACATTTGAAGAGAGGAAGCCTCTAAAACGAAGGACTTCAGCAATGCTGTTACACGAAAAATAACTACAGATACAGGTTAAATTGTGACTTGAAAACTCAGCCATGCATTCAAGATGTGGGAGCAACTGAACGACCAGGAAAACTCCTGTGGTAACCCAGCAAAAACTGCCTGCTGCCAGGCAGCTTTACCATACGGATGCAGAATACACACATCTGGCTCAGCAACATCTGCCTAGGGGTGGGTAAGCCTCACCCACCCCAAGAACAAGCCCGTGCGGGCAGCGGCTTCCCGTTCCAGGAATCCCAAGCCGTCATAGCACGTGGCTGGGAAAGCTGTGAGATGCCTTCTTCTCCCGTTCATTACGCTGAGAAGTCTGACCTAAGGGCGTGATGATGATGTCAGTGGCACTGCAGCAGGTTAGCGTTTCTTCAACTCTTGCCTGAATTACAGGTGACACCAACTTTTCTTCTTTTAAATTATGGGCCTCAGAGCAATCTTTAATTTCATGTTCTCATACTCTGGCAGAAACAAAGAACCCCACAATAATGGTTTAAATATGGAGCAGAGAGAGACAGAGGAGAGAGAGGTAAATAGAGCTAAATTTAAAAGATGGAGTAATTTTGTAATAAATTGGTTGAAGAGTTTAGGGGACACTTGTTAAAGTTCTGAAGCTGGCAGGTCTATGAATGGTATTAGCTTTTAAAAAAGCATTTAAAGCCTAAATGATCACTGCCAAATACTCTCTGTAAGTAATGGAGAAATGCCTACCATTTATGGGTAATTACTCATTTCCACCCATTTCTGAAAGCAGTGGCAGGAGGTGAGACATGAATTGTGTGGTGTTTCATTACATAAGGACACACTGGGTCTTTTTTTGGAATGTAACCTGCCAAAATCTAAAAGAATATATCTTATTAATAAATGATGCTTTCTCAAAGGCACTTTGCATTTCATAGAGTAGAGGACAACAGCTAGAAAGGGTAAGAAGACTTCTAAAGCTGGAATGATGAATCTGATGTTTCCCTTCCTGCCAGATCTGCATTACTCTGCAGCCCCGTGGTGCAAAGACTTGAACTTCAGAGCTCTCTATTTTGTAATCTGAAATAAGGAAGAGGTAGAGACTTCACTGCTGACACCTGCTGATGACAAGGGAGAGGTTCTTGGGTTCTGGAGTGTCGAGAGACTTGCTGAATTCCAGGCTGATGTCCTAAAAGGAACACTACCATTCCTTAGTGGGCAATCATGGCGAGAAAGCAAAGACCAGAAAGATGCTTAGTCTGTTACAAGCGTTTTTGTTGGGCTGCCTTCATGCTCTGAAGTTATAGGTGAATAGAATATTATTATTCATGCTTCATAATGAATGGACAAGATAACCCTGGCTACTAGGACTTGTGACAACTTAGCTTGTTCTCATTCTCTCTGAAATTCATATGTAAAACTCTCTAGTTTGTGTAAAACTTGAATTCTGGAGGTGGAGCTCTGCCCTTCTAGACTACCAACCCAAAGCTCCGGAGGAGAAACCTCCACACTTTGTCACACAGCCATAATAAAGGGCTGGGACTAAGAATCTGAGCAGAAGTGCCATCTAATCACTGCAGCAGGAATGCAATGAAGCAGGACATTTATGATGGAGTTATTGTGCTGCTGGAAGCACCAGGGATAAACAGGAGCTCTAAGCAGTGTCACCAGAAGGTTAAAAAAGGAAATGTGATTTCTGTAAACCTGGGGATTCAAATACTACATCAGCATATCCAATATGAGAATGATTTCACATACGAGAAATAAAAAAGCCTGCTTATTATAGCGTGTTAGTCACAGAGTCTTCGGACGCAATTGCATGAAGTGGGTAGAAAAGCTGAAAGTCTAATAACTGTATAGAGAGTCATTTCTTGCTTATGGAAAAAGGGTAAGACTCAACAAAATCCCTGTCAATTAATTAAAAATTAGAGTAACCGCCAGGAAAATTGCCTGTTGTTTGGACAGCTAAATGTGCAATAAGCTGTACGGGATGGGTACAAATGCAGTAGCCTTGAAAACAGAAAAGCTGCAGGGCTGTAATGACACAACCACACTGACACAACCCACAGCCAGCCCGTCCAGGGGACGGCTAATTCCCAGCGGTGCCACAGCCAGTGACGTCCGAGTGACTGAGCCACAGCACTTCGGGCAAAGGGAGAGGAAGGAAAACGGCTCCAGATCACCTCGGTGGGTAAGGTCTAAGCTGGGATTCCGACTGCTGTTCCCTCCGTCCCCAGAGCTGAGCACTGCAGAGATTACCGTCACCAGCAAGCAGGAGCCCGGGCACAGAAGCAGCTGTGACAGGAGCCCGGGTGATATGGGACTTGTCACGAGACGCAGAGATTGACGGGGCAGGCATCACGGAGAACAGCTTTGACAGGGCACTCTGATGAGGGTCTGCCTACGTAATGCCACAATGCCTGCGTTTCTCTTCAATAAAAATCTATCCTGTTAACCCTGCACTCCCTGGTTGCAAACAGGCATCCCCCGAGCCCAGCTAGGGGTCAGGGAGAGCCAAGGGGGGGGCTCAAGCCAGCATCACTGGGGGGTTGTTCATTTAAGCGGGAAGCTTTAGGAACTGAATCCTGTCCTTTTTCCCACCAAGTATGTTTATCAATTGAAGGATTTTTAATTTAAAGGATTATAATTTTTAAAATACCCCCAGTGAATGACAGATGTTGTCCGAGTTCTCACAGAGCCCGCTGTGAACTGCAGGTCAGTTGGATATTTCAGTTTACTCTGCAATTCTGATAGGGGAGGAAAAGAAGGATCAGGGATAATTCCAATAATATGTCTGCCACTATGGGAAGTATATAGCGCGATACATCTCTTGGTATTGGATTCCTGATAAATAAAATGAGGGTGGTTATTTTTAATTTAGTATTGCAGCATTTGGTCGCAGGCAACACAGGAGCTTTGATGCTTAGAGAATATTCACGATATAATTTACCTTTAAGTTTTATTTATGTACCTTGTTTTAGAAAACCACACAAAATCATCCTTAATTTTAACCATATATCAAAGTATTGCACTAGTCTAGACCATAAATACTTAAGGATATTAACTAATTAGTGCTATACATCTCTTGGTATTGGATTCCTGATAAATAAAACGAGGGTGGTTATTTTTAATTTAGTATTGCAGCATTTGGTCGCAGGCAACACAGGAGCTTTGATGCTTAGAGAATATTCACGATATAATTTACCTTTAAGTTTTATTTGTGTACCTTGTTTTAGAAAACCGCACAAAATCATCCTTAATTTTAACCATATATCAAAGTATTGCACTAGTCTAGACCATAAATACTTAAGGATATTAACTAATTAGTGCTGTAACTGTTTTTGAAAAAGGAATGCTGCAATTTAAAATTGTAACAAAATAAGAATGTTATTTTTAACCTGTGAAATCTCTCAGCACCAGCTGTCTCAACATTAACTGAAAATATGCATGGCAGTCTTCTCTCTTCTTCATATTTTATACCTCTACTCGTCTTTATATCTTAGGTTGCTGCAAGCAAGTCCTGCCTACTGCAAAGTTAACTACCATGTCGTTCCAGGTCAAACACCAAAGCTGCTATGGATGTCAGTTAATTAGTACCCTCCTTTTAATCTATCTATTTTTTTTTATTTTCTTAGGTCTTGGTTGTTGGGGTTTTTTTCAGTCCCCATATTTCAGCAGACAGTTTTGTCCCAGTGAAACCTGTCAGTAAGCTCCATGCAGTCCAGGGGACCAGACACAAATCAGTTCTCAGGTTCTTACACAAATTCTAACTCATCATTGTGAAGCCTTGGTGAAAACACTGAGTTTTTTTCTATCCTGTATTACTGGTTATGAATACAACCCTACCTTCACTTGTGAATTTCCTGGAGAAAGTAAATAGCACTCCCCATTAACTTCCCGAAAAATAATTTGATGTCAAGGGATTTTTTACGCTTGCTTTTTCCTTTCTTATTACAGAAGTTTACTGTATCAGTACGTCGACAGGGGAGAAAAACAAACCAATCCCCCCCAAACACTAGAGTATTTTTAGGAGATCTAGAAAGCAATGTCACACATGAAAAAACAATCTTGCAGTAATATTTAATTGCCTGCATTCTGTCTTTCTGGTGTCATGAGTTGGGCTGCACTGATTTAATTCAGGGTAGAATTTGGCCCATTATATTTAACTTGTCTACACTTTTTTTTTGCAAAATTCTCACATGTCCTCGATAATTAATTCTCAGACCTAAATACTGGATAACAGCGTGTTTCAGAAATTAGGAGGAAAAAAAAATAAACTAGTTGTCAACATCATACTGAGTAATTCAATAGTACTGGAATATCCCGAGGGTGGATATGAATAAACAATTCATGAAGAGCTGGTAAATTACATTTCAGCTTCTGTTTATTGCAAAACCAGATACTAGTCAAATACTTAGCTCTATCGAATAAAGATAGCCCATTGGGCTTAGAATAAAGAGCATTTCTTAAGAGTTTTTCTCCTATATTTATTTTGTGCAGGATAGGTTTAGGTTTTTAAGCAGTCTTGAACACAAACAGATGAGATTATATCAGACAAGGTCAAAGAGGAAATCTGATGGCCTGCAGCAAGCTGGGTTAGTCTTTAATTCTTTCATAGCATACACACAAAAAAATAATAATGAGCTAAAAAGAATACGTCTTTCAGTTTTTAGACCAGTTTTTAAAATAACATGAAAAATGAATACAATTTAGAATATCTTCATGGTACATTTAGAAACACTCGTAACATTAGAAGTCTAGAGGATGAGCCAGTACCATGTGGTTCTTTTAAGACCACAGTCAGGTTCATCCTGTAAGCCTAAACAAAATCAATTTAACCCTTTGAAGTCAGTCTTCATAGCTAATCAATACAGATGAGAAGGTCACCAAATACTATTCAGTATGAAATGGCTGGCAAAGAATCATAAAATAATTTAGGCGGAAAGGGACCTCTGCAGGCCACCTGGGAAAGATGACCTTTCAAAGCAGAGTCAACTTTGAAGTTGAATCTCACTTTGAAGTTGGATCAGGTTGCTCAGGGCTTTGTCTGGCCATGTTTTTCATACCTCCAAGGACGGAGATTATAAAACATCCCTGGGCAACTTGTTCCAATGTTCCACCATCCTCATTATGAATACTTTTCCTAACTTCTATTCAGAATTTCCTTTGTTGCAGTTTCTTGTATTGTTTACCAACACAAAAGCCTCTACCAGCCTGTCTCAGGTCACATCACTGATTTATGCAGTGCCAGGACAGCACCACTTAGGAAACTGAGAGCTGTGGGAATTCTCTCTACCTGTATGGGGGTTTTGAAAATGCCTTAAATTGGAAAAATACGAAATCTCCTGCTACTGGGTCAGATTGCAAGATCCACCTCCTTGTTGTTAAGGAATATTCTCCAGTGAAATCATCCTCCTTTCAGTGGGGAGTAGAGAACATTAGGAGAAGAAAGAAAGTGCTGCAGAAAGGTCACAGGAAAGAGAAAGCCCTAATACGCCGAAGCCTTTACCAGTGTAAACAGAAGAATCGCTTCTATTGCTTTGGTGCTCATTCATATATATTAAGCAATGTGCTCAAGACCTACTTGCTGCATAATATATGCCAACAAACCTCATTGTAAAACTGGGATTTTTATTTACAAACACGTATTTACGAGCCTCATTTGTTCTGTAGAACTGCAGTTTGATAAAGTCATCAGGACAAGCCTGAAAACCATTGTTAATTGCCTTAAACATGTCCAAAAATACCAGATCCAATGAAACTGCTCCTCAGCAGCAGTACTAGTGAATCAGTCTCTACACTCACAAGTTGGTTGCCCAGTTAATTCCACAGTGTCCAATAAAATGAATGAGTTTTGCACTGCTTTTGCTTTTTGGATGTAGTTTGGCATCAAGGATGAGATTCATTTGCGGAAGAGGCCCTAGGACTGCCGAAATGTCAGGACCATAAAAGCCGGATGCTTTTAGTCTTCAGGGAAGTATTATGAAGGAAAGCGAGCAAGCACCTTGCTGGCCTTCTCATGCCAGTAGGAACGTGCTTTGGGGCAGCTTAGGAGGAGAAAAGTTTGAGGGTAAATGGAACAAAAATACTGCATGGTGAAATGGTAAGTAAGCTTCTGGGATGCTTCCTCAAACCATTGCAGTATTCACTGTTTTAGAGCTGGGTGAGGCGGGCCTGTGGGATTGTTAGTCAAGAAAATTACCAAGACGAAACTCATATTGTTAACTGTAACACAATGCTGAGTGAGGTACCAATAAATAACACCGAGGTGACAATCTCTATAATGAGATTCACGATCATTCTCCTCACAAAACCTCACGATTTATTACTGTGAATTGATACTCCAGCTAGAGATGTCCTGACAGTCAGATATTAACTGAAGGCTGCAGGTAATTTTAACAATATTTTCCTGTTCAGATGTTACATTTGATTTGTTTCTACCTGCTGCCATAGTTTATACTGACAGCATTAAAAATGGGTTACTGCACTGTGGTATTTAACAAAGGTTCATGTCACTTCTTGTTACTTCATTTCATGTTGCAACATGACAGAGCACAGTCTGATATAATGTAGTGTAGCCTCCTATATTAGAAAGGGTCAAAAATTTTCTAAACAGCAATATTTACATTGCAATGGATATTAGCGCAGCAGTATGAAATGTTATATCAAACCATGGCAGCACATTATTTTCTGTTTCTGTTAATTTATATGGCTCATACACACTAGGTTACATCAGTCAATGCCCTGCACCAGAAAATTATTTCTGTAGGAAAGAAAGAGAGGAAAAAAATGGGTAGAAATAAAATAAACAACTGTCTTTCCTCCCACAAAATACACAAAAAAATTATTTTACATTGGAAATTCCTAAGCTTGGGGATGTGAGTACTTTTAGATGTGTGCATTCTTCTGTGGTCTTAATAAAGCCCTCAGATGAGACTGCCCCACAGAGTCATGTAAAAACATCTGCCTATTCACATATAAGGTAAAAATGCACATTCCACTATCCTCTGCAGCTATTTGTACACCTCATTTTAGCTTTACTCATCTCCTTAGGTTATAAGCAGAAGGGGACTTCGGCTTTTTTCTCCTATAGCAACGAACTTATCACAGGTACAAACTGTATCTGGACAAAACCCAAGTCGCTCTTTTCCATTTCATTTCACTTCTAGTTTATAGTGATGTGAGCATAGAATTAGCTCCAACATTTACCTACAAACTTAGTGAATTTGGGATCAAATTAGCAAAAAAACCCTCCTAGTCCCAGAGTTTTGCTTGCCTTTCTCCTAACTAACATTTTTAAAGGGCCACAAGGAGAAAGTCCAGATAAAATCAAGTGGCTGTTTCCATTTGCTTCTGAGAACGGTCACCTTTGGAGACACGAAGACAATTTTAGCACAGCGCGTCTTGCTTGTGCTGCTGCCTGTCCAGACCACAGAGAATCCTCCTGTTATTCCTGCTTTGAGGTCAGCCTATTTAGCAAGAATTTGGTATTTCCCGTTAAAACTACGGGAAGAAAGGAAAGCGCGTCAGAATACCAAAGCAGCAGTGTGAGTTCCAGTAAATGCCACAATAGAGGCTGAATTTTGAAAAACTGAGAATATACAAAATCACCATTTATTTGATTGTATAATATGTATTGGGAAATTAGGGCTGAAGGAATGAAAGATCAAACACCTGGTATTGGTAAGTTTCTCAGAAGCTTATACTAATTAAATGGTATTTTAGTCTACAAATGATACTGTTGAGAGCCAAGTGCACACAAGTAATCTTAC
The DNA here is from genome assembly GCA_002844005.1 of Limosa lapponica baueri. Taxonomy (NCBI): domain Eukaryota; kingdom Metazoa; phylum Chordata; class Aves; order Charadriiformes; family Scolopacidae; genus Limosa; species Limosa lapponica. The sequence goes on from KZ507611.1 coordinate 36,817, forward strand.
TTAGATTATTTCTCTACTTGGTACTGAATAACAGCCTAGAAGCGTGAGCTTTCTGTATGCTGACTACCACTGGCAGTTGGCAAAAGTATAACTGTTGGTATAAATTTAAACCAATTTAACTTAAAACAGGTGCAAAAGACTCCGTTATTTGGGCTTATGCCAAACTCATTTAAGGTAATTTCAATCAATATGAATTGACTTATGTTAAATTTAATTAAAAGAGTCCTAAAAAAAAAAAAATTAAATTGAAAGTGCCTCGATGAGAAGTTGTACAAAATTAACTTAAATTAGGTTTAAAAATTACATATGGTAAATTGTGCAGCCATCTTTCATAGACAAGTGTCAGGAGCTAAAGAGGGAAGTCAGTAACGTGAAAGTTTGTGTTCCTAAATGCTGCCTGAATCAGAGCGATGGAGTCAGAGCTAGACCTCCAGCTGCAGACCAGGATGGGAACATAAAGCCACACTCTGACCAGTCTCCTCTTCCACCATTGGCCTCGCTACAGAGCACAGTAAAAACCAGCAAGATCTTTCCATCAACTTTTTTTTTTTTTAAATGAAAAACAGTAGTTTCTCATAATCTTAGTATTTTCAACAAAATATTTACAAAAAATTCCATATAGAGACACGCTTTGATAAATTTCAGAATTCAAATTCATTTCCTTTTAAAATATATTTTGACATTGTCTTTTGTTTTCTTTATTTATATTATTGTGTTCTATGTCAGCAGTAGCGCACTGCAATTAGTGATACAGTAAACTATAACACAACAGGTGAAATATTTTACTTTTAAATCATCAAAGACACATCTGCCACCCAGCACTGATTAAAACGTTACTTCTTCTGGACTGAAACATATCCTGTTTAGTTTACGATGGAACATTCTGACAATCAATAATAAATAACAGGTGCCCTTAAAATGACTTTAAAAGTAAACCCAAGTATTTCAATTATGCTGCTCAATATTATGTCAAATAAAGAAGAGCAGTGAATATGGACTTCTCTAACATCACAGCCTCTCTTTTCACCCAAGTTCATAACAACAAGCCAAAGAATTTCCAGGAAACATCTGTGTTTCCTTGAAACATCATTTTCCAGGCAAAAAGCATTCTGCTGGAAAATTCCTGACTAGCTCTTCTCTCTCATTTCTTTCCATTATATGTACTTAACAACTCTAAGTGTCCCCACAACCCGCCACTGCACTACAAACCAGACACCTGACTTGGTTTCTAATAATAAATAGAAGTCCCAACGAACTAGGAGAAAAAGTTATCTGTATCTTCTGCTAAGATAAATGGAAATTTTTCTAATTTTGCCCTCAGGAAATATATATAATTTCTTTGTAATCTGTTACATTAAACTTCTGATTACTTCTCATGTCCTCAGAATACCCAGCACAGCACAAATTCTGATGTGCTGTTATGTAAAAAAAAACTGTTAGAGGTGGGAGTTTTTCAGCTACTTTGCAATTACGGATTTCACGGAGCCCTCTTGGGCTTACTGACAAGTGGGACCATCCCACTGGGTGGTACCTACCTCTGGGTACATGCATCCTGGCTCCAGAAACCCAACGGAGACCACAGAGGGCCCAGCATTGCTATTCTACTCACTTCAACAATTACCTTTGAGACTACCAATAGAAAGAAAATTAGAATACTCTGTGGCAGAGAAAGGGAGAGAAACAAGGTTCAGGTGAGAACCTTGGGAGCTGAAGTCACACACAGAGATGCCCAGAGCCAGGCACCAGAGAAGCACAGGGGCACAGGCAATCAATCAAATAACGGAGTTGGGCCATTGGGCAGGAACAACTGAGATCCACCTTCAGCAGAAGAAGGGCTGATAGGGAAAGGTGGGAGAAAACGGCAGCAGATGGGAGGAGGAGGAGGCGTGGAAGAGCAGAAATGTAATTAACAGTTTTCAAGGTGGTTTAAATGGTTATGAATTAAGAACTGCTAAAATTCACAGATAACAACAAACAAGCGTTTTCCACCTGTAGGTGCCAAGTGCTCCGAGAGGAGCCACGCGGCATTAACTCCATCTGTAGATAACAAAACCCGGTCTCACAAAGGGAAAATAAAAGGCATCCTGCAGGTCGGCTTCAGAGACAGCAACCATGTCTGAAGGGCAGTGACAGCTTCATCCCCAGCCCAGCTATGGGTCGTGTATATATATTTTTTTTCTGAGTTAGTAACTGCTTCTATAATTAGGAAAATACTCTGTGGATAGAAATGCAGGCATGGGCGAGAACCACCCTACATGAAAAGCGAGTCTACGAAGCAACATGCATCGGAGTTGTACAGAGCTTGAGAACAGCAGCTTAAGAAACTAAATTTTCAGAAAGGGTTATTCTTAAACAGTCTTCTAGACAAACTCAGTGACCTTACCCATTTAAATTAACTGAAATTTATGGACGTGAGCATGGGAAGGCATTTTTCAAAGATCCAAATTCACATTTTTCACAGTTTACTGGGAACAGAAGGTTCTCAAACCTTGAAGATGGCCATTAGCATTTCACAATATTTTAGCATTTAATATGTAGCCAGGTCATTTTTAAGTACCAAAAGAAGAACTCTTCAGACAGGATGTATTCTGAAGGTACGCACTAGAACTGCTACAAAGTCTTGTCATTATAGGTGATAAAAATGTTAGCTGATGTAATGATATTTGGGAAAAAAATTGTGGACAACATTCAAATTCCAGCAGAAAAGTAGACTGACCTTTCATAATGAAAATGACTAACCGCATATTAAAAAAAAAAAAAAAAGGATCAGACACATTAAAGCATGTAAAACCGAGGAAAGAGGCAGCAGTGTGTCCAGCACTGACTTCTCTAACAGTAATGATGAGTCAAAGGACTGTTGTGGATTGCGGCTCTCTCCTTTTTTTCCTACCTTCCTCAGTTACTCATTTTCTTGCTCTATTAAAGAATCCTATCGGTGAAAGCTTTAAGGTCAGACCTTGATGTGCACTAGAGCCAGTTTTCTACTCTGGGGTGGATAAAGAATTCTTTCATTTTCCCTTTTTATTTCTAGTTTTATTTTGACTTGATAGCTTGTTGCACTTTGACTTGCAACCAGTGTTTCCTATGTGAAGATGTCACATCCAAAAGTTAAAAGACTGTAAAAATCAAAGTTTCTATATACTGAACTTCACAGCCTGCCTGACCATGCAGGGACCATCTTGCCCTAGATGTAAAGAACAGATGCCTACAGAAAACCCTCTCTGGAAGAGCTCTTCTAGGATTCCTTTATTCTAAAATTAATCAACCAGGGGCATCACTGACTACAGAGAGAAGAAAGAAAAAGGTATGCATTGAACTACCAAACCTGTTGTGTGGAATGGCTTAATGGAAAAATCTGTACATCCCACTAAAACTAGAATGCTGCACAGATACGAAGAAAAAAAGCTTTTTATAAGTGCTTCATAGTTTCATACTATTACTCAAAAAAGACTTAAAAAACAAAGAGTAACCTCTATGTGGTAGAAGATTTTCAAATCCCACAATGAAAACACTCTCTTCCTCCTAGTAAGACCTATTCCACACAAAGTAATTTCAGCAAAAAAAAAGGAAAAGCATCATTAGTCTATGCACCAACCTCTAAAATAATGACACTTAAAGAGTGGTGGGCCGCAACGCGGTGCTTTACATAGCAAAGACATAGCTAGCTGATGCCTTTAAATGTTATTAAGTACAATAAGCTTTCTTTCATCTCTTCACGGGTTGAAGGTAATATCTAAACTATGTAAATTCCGTTTTAAAAACTCATGTCAGATACTACATTGTATACCGGTGACATCTTTTACCTGCTGTGTATGTGCAGCGTGTTATTTGTGAGGTATTTTTGTAAAGCATATGTAATGCTGGCACTTGCTTTCCTGAGAAAGTCTTTCAATCTTTTATTCTCTGTTGTGCCAGACATCCCTGCCTGCATTGATGCTGAAAACAAAGGTCTTGCAATTACAAAAGTTTTGAAAAATTACTGAAGAAAGGAATCTATGACATTTTCAGGAGAAAATACTTCATTGTCCTTTGCACTGGGGAAGCTTTCCAATGCAAGTATTGTTTAATTTAATCTCCTAGTATCACGAAACAACAGAGTTATTACCACATATGCCCCAACGCATTTAGTTTCCTTTCTATGCAAAAATTCTGCAGGTAATTTCTGTTTGAATGGCCAGTTCTTCATGTGGAAAGAAAGAATAAAACAGGCTTGTTTCATGATTCATTACACCTCTTTTTGCCCCTACGTGTAAGCCAGCTCCTCTCAGTTCCATACCAAGGCTGAACACACAATGGAAGTTGTGCAGGGCCATAAAAATAATGCTGCAGATTCTCATGGATCCAGTAAAATGCTCAAAAAAAAAAAGAACATTTTGCAAAAAGTACTAATAGTCTCCATTTTAGAACTGATTTTTTCATTCTGCATAAGCTCATTTTTCTTTATACTTAAACAAAATGGCAGATGTTCATAAAAATGATATTAAGGGTTCCTTTTGGCAGTTCTGTTCAGCGTTCTCATTTATTACTCCTCTGGTAATAGAGTATGCGATGTTATTCTTATGAAACCAGGATCATCAAAATTGCCAGGTGTCTGATGTGTGATCATTCCCTCTATATGCAAAGCAAAGTGTTTTCAAATGCATTAGTCTGGTGAATTCTATGCTTACGGCTCAATCCTTCAGAGTGTTGTGTACTTTGATTATATACACCTTAACTCTATGAGTTTAATGTCAATAATGTTCAGCCTCCTGTAAGATTGAGCCCTTGAAGAAAAAGAAATTCTAATTGTGATTCTTATAGTGAGTAGGTTTGTGTTCTTGAGCAAATCTATAAACTCAGGTTCCAAACTATAAAATCCATACACGTTTTCAAGCTCTAAGAGACAGACTTTTTTTCACAGAAACGCTAGGCTGCAGATAAAGTTTGCAGTAAAAGTCAGTGGCAATAATAGCTGTCTAAATATAAAGCAAGGCACTTAAATTAAGATGCCTGGAATTGGTGCTGCTTGTGCAATCTTTTGCCTATGAATGATTTACAATGTTCCTCCCCCCCCCAAACATCTACCCCTCCTCCCTCCAAAAAAACAAAAAAAAAGAAAAAATTAAAAAAAAAAAAAGAAAAAAGCTCAAATCCATTCATTTCACAAAGTGGACCTCTAGATGGATAGATCAGGTTATGGTGAGAAAAACAGCAGCAAGCAGGACAGAAAAGTTGAGGAACATGTGGTAAAAGAGGCAGTTGATAGCTGAAACCCACTATATATACACACCACATATGCACTGCACATACCCATGTAACACCTCCTTTATGAAGCTAGCAAGGAAATTTTCACGGTTGGTGGAAGAATAGGACAATCTGACAGGAGCTTTGCAGACATTCAGTGGCAGCAAAAGAAAGGGGACTCTCAGGGGACTCCTTCCAGCCTCTGAAACACCATTTGCTCTACCAGGGAAACCCTCTTTGTGCTTCCCTGCATTTTCTGCCTTCTGCTGCACTCGATCTAGCTAGTTCCTCTCCTGTTTCTCTTCTTGTCACTGCCTCAATCTTGTCACCTAAACAGTCTGCTTTCCTTATTCATCTTCTTATTTCCCTTCCCCAGATGCCCTCATTTCAGTCACCTTGTGCAAGGTACCCCAAGGCTCCAGCAGGCTCAGGTCCTGACCTCCATCCACTGTCTTCCCATCTCCAATTCAACTCCCCCTTCTCACAGTAGCTTCAGAGCATCTCTGTTCCCACCTCTCTCTTCTCTGGCCATCTTGTATTCCCTGTTTCTCATGGCTCTGACTCAAAGAAAACTACAAGCAATAAAATATTTTATAAGCTAACACATCCTTGAACTGTTTATGTGTAAAAGAGAATGCTATTTTAGTTGATCTGACTCTGTATCTTTATAAATATTTCAAATGCTATTGTATATTTACAGCAATTTTAGCTCAGCTATGTTCTCCTTTCTTATAGGAAAAAAAATGCTCCTAATGACTTCAGTGTCACTATGAGGATCACATTTATTGGCATATTTCTGGTTTTGGATAAACTGTAATTTTATCACCTTAGCCACAAGGCAGTTAAATGGTAACAAATTCACTGATCAGTACTTTAGGAGGGATAAATCTGTTTACCTCCCAAATAATAGAGGGATCCTGCCTCCAGTTACTTATTTCTGCTTCTTGTTTAAAAGTTTTTACCCCTTCACTAAGAATGGAACAAGAATTCGTTAAAACAAAGGAGTTTGTTAGATGTATCGTTAGCAATGAGGAGTAGTGAGGGGGTCAGGGCTGGACAGAGAAATCTCCTACGGTGGATCAAAAAGAAATTCCGTTAATGGCAAAACCGTTTAGAAAATCCTAACCCTCCTACTTTTGTTCCTGCCATCTCCATGAAGGTTTCCATCCCTTCATTTATGCCACTTTAGAAATCAACTAATTAGGTGGCCACAGACTGAGTGAGAAAGCATGAAATGGAGGAGAGAAAGCAGCAGTGTAATAAAAAAATTATAGTTAATTTTTAGAAGATGTTTGCTATTATAATAGGAGTCAAAAATCAACAAAACTACTTTGGAGTAGCATGGCTTTTTCCTCCACCCTCCCCAGTGAAACACAATACAAAACTAGACCCAAAAAAATAGAAAAAATACAAAACCAGAAAATAGAAAACTAGATTTCTAATAAGTGTCTACTGGACTTGTGTGAAAGATGAAATACGAGGGACTAGAACAAGGATTATGAAACAGACATTGCCAAAGAAAAGCTACCTCTCTATCATGCAGTGTTTCAAATCCTTGCATCTAAATATGTGGGTGAAACTGTTTTTCCACAGACAATTTTCAAGACAATGTAAGCAAAACAACTTTTCTCCTCTGGATTTATATTTTGATAAAAAAGTCACTACAATTTTCCATTTAACACAAGATGAGACAAAGATCTGCTGCGGGTTTCATCATAAATAAAGCACAGAAGTTATAAAATCAACTCCAAAATGCATTTTACCATCAGAAGCATCAGAAAACCCTAACTATAGCCTACATAATTTCTCTGTCTATACTGCACATATCCTACATGAGTCGGTAAGCACTCTCCCAAACCAGTACCTCAAATAATATTAAAACAAACCAAAAAAATCCAGATAAATGCTTCAAATCTTCAGGCTGTAGTTGTTTAAGGAGAGAAATATCATTACTGGAGTACTTTGAAAACCTGAGGTGAGGAGAACGCAGAGGTGAAACGAGTGTTATGTATCCGGATGCTCTGTATTAATCCTAAAAAATTTACTTGTGAATTATATAAACAAGATTCTGCAATTATCCTCTAACATTTTCAAGGTTATGGCTAGACATGCTCTGTATTATTTTTTCAGTGCAAACCTTGCAAAGTCAGAGGCCTTGTAAATGGGCAGAACATCTGGATGGCTATAGAAGACCTGACCAGTATGTGCAAAGCAAAACCCGTCATCCAAAGGCGTATAACTTATCTTTGTACTGATCAAAAAACTTCCAAGGCCAAGACAGGAAATATTTTTTTTTTCCTCTTGCAATTATTGTTATATCTTAGCTGCAAAATGGAGATCCAGATTTCCATATAACTAAAAGATTTAATCTGAGGCCAAATCTATATTTTATACATAATTCACCTTTTGCCACAACTGAAGTCATGGGAGAGATGTTTATTCATTTAACAGGGATAAAATTAAGCAATTAAAAATGATTCCAACATTTCTTGCACTTTAATCTCCACATCATCCATCATCCCTCTTGTTCATTTAATGACAAAGTATGTTCTTCCTTCATTGTTTACATAATCTTGTTGTTACCGCTTTTAACCCAGGAAAATAATATAGCTCTTTTTCACTCCACGTCGGATAACGTTGTGTGATCAAACCCTGGTTTTGGCAAGAAATGAGAGTTTTCTTATAAGGTTGTAAGCCTATCAAGGGTAGCTGTTACAGCGCTGCCCTTGCTTCTGTTTTATGAGCATTAATTATCAGTATGAGGGAAGAGAAGTACAGCAGAGTTCCCTTGCTTTGGGAGGTCTATCCCCCGATAATGACTTAAAAACAAAGTCACTTCAAGCTTGAAGGGCAAATCTAGTGCTTAACAGTCATGGGCAAATATTACAAATTGTTCCCCACTTTACAGCCCGTCTCCCTGATGAGTTTATTACAGTGTAAAAGTGAAAAATCAGAGGTTAAAATAAAACTCTTCCCCCTTTGGGCCAAAAACAGCTATATACCAAAATAACCTATTTGATTCTTGTCATTCCATATGAAAAAGCTTCCTTTCCACAATTTTACACTCCTCCAGTTCTTTTACTAGTCACAAGGTAGATTTCAGTGTCAATCTACCAGTTTTACAAGCTGATTGATGCCAAACTCCGTGCCAGCTGCTACCCGGGGAGTTACACTTTACTCCTCCTCGGCAGTGAAGTGTGAATTGAAGGGCTGGGGCACTGTTGTCACAGCGGTGGGGCAGAAGCCCTCCCAGCTTTCCAAAGCAGCACACGCAGTGGGAAGAACACAAGATGATGTCCAGGGTGAGGAACAAGAAAAGGTGTGGAAATCTCTCGGGTACACCCTGGGCAGGATGGAGGTTAGGCTGGGGTGCTCCAAGTCTTTTTGCGGCTGGATTCATGCCTCTCCACATCAAAACCAACTATTTCATGCTGACTAGATATGCTCAGGATACAGTCACCTTGCTGTATTTTGATGATTTCTTTGACTCAACCATCAACCTAACACTGCCAAAACCACCACTAAACCATGTCCCTCAGCACCACATCTACCCGTCTTTAAATACCTCCAGGGATGGCGATTCTCCCACTTCCCCGGGCAGCCTCTTCCAATGTTTGATAACCCTTTCAGTGAAGGAATTTTTCTTAATACCCATCCTAAACCTTCCCTGGTGCAACTTGAGCCCATTTCCTCTTGACCTATTGCTTGCTACTTGAAATCCTAACTTGTGGCAAAGATGAAGTTGCAATAAGTATCTAAAACTCCAGCAGATCAAACCTGCAGGAGATAAACTACATTTTATAAGTTTAAATGGGATAAAATGCCTCACATCGGATTAGGCTGATAAATAGATGTAGGAGTTAGAGGGAGAAAATAGCCTTGTGGACATAGAGGAAGAACAAGATTTAATATTTCTACAGTGTAACTCGTTAATCAATTTATTAAACCATTACAATAATTCAGATTCTTTATGCGTATGTTCAAACTTCAAAAGAAGCTTCACCTCCCAGCAAGTATCATACTTCAGACGCTTTTGGGAGCGGTTTGGTTCTTCCTCCCTATTTCTGAGGGGCAAAGAAGGATGTAGCAATTAATTACCTTGCAAACACACGATCATCTCTGGTCATCTATCACCCATGCAGTGCCTCTCCTGCGTTACGGTTATCGTAAGTCAGCAGACACATGGGTCTGCCATCCATCTCTGTAACACATCTCTATAGCAAGATGCCTGTGGGAGAAGATGTAGGTAAAGCAGACTTTCTGTCTGAGGGCATTCAAATCAGTCAGGAGGTCCAGCTTTTTTTTTTCCTCATGAGCTACGCTGATTCCTAGGCATGATGGCCCTCACGATGAACAAAACTGGGAGAGAGTAGAGTTCAGCAGTGGTTACACTCTGCAGAAAGTTCGTAGCCCACAGCATCTGCACATAAATAACAGGCCGTAATGGCCGAAAGCAAACTGTGTCCGTTTGGGAATTTCGGAGCAAATCGCATCCTGGGACAGGGCTCTGACAAGCACTCAGGATTTGAGGACACAAATTCTGGGGACCTTGGACATTGGAGAAGGTCACCCAGCCTGCAGCTTGAACTCTGAAGCCTTTTCATTCTCCTGCATGTTATGAGCAGCCGTTGCTATACCGGGGTACACGCTGGTATGTTGACCTTCATTCTTTTATTTTCCAAGCTATGTAGCACATTAGTAGAGGAAAGCTAATGCAATCGGCATCAAAGAACTTCCATGCTGTCTGATGGGCTGGCCTGCCGCCAAGCCTCTAATCCACCATGTGACCGACAGGACGTCGGTCCCCAGGAGAAAGTGGATTTTAGCACAGTTTTCTATTTCTCTGAAGTTATCAGCAGTTACATTCAGATCATTCAGATCAAATGCCTTCAAGGTAAGTGATTATTTAAGGAATTATTTTCAACGAGAGCCTTTGGTCCCAGTGTTCGTTCTGATAGTGGTTAGAAGGAAAAAATATACTTCTGTTCTCTGATGTTGAGCTTTTTTGTACCAACTAGTGCCAGATGAGGCTTATGCTAAACACACACACAAATAGTTGGGGCTCCTCATATATATAAAAAAGGAAAAAGCTCAAAGCTCAAAGCAAAGTTCAGAGATAAATATGGTATTCATGCCAGGGGTCACCTAAACAGATGAAGCCAAATCAATATTAAAAAAAATAATAATCTTATATCCTTACACTGCAATTTAAAATACCAGCATGTATTACAGCTGCATCCGTGGTGTTTGCCTACCAAGAGCTCAGATAGGAATGAAGGAGAAGGAAGCCCGGATTCAGAAAGCACTGCAGCATGTACTAACTTTCCTCATAAAAAGTGTCTTGAAGTAATAAAATTAAATCACCTCAATGGCTTGTAATAGAACTTTAACTCGGCTAAAGCTTTGAGGTAAATCTGCCTAGACCTTTCCCTTACAGTGAGTTCACAGAAAAGACAGACAGTCTCTTAATATTAAAAAGGCCAAATATCATTAGAATAAGAACCAGAATAATTAACTCTTTAGGACAGAGAAAATTCAAAGTGTAAGACAGAAAATGCATGAGAAGTGGATTTAGGAAAGATTTCCCTCTTCCTCCTCTGCCATTCTATAGGCTGTTTCTCTCCCTCCATACCTGTGTATCTCTGGATTGTGGCAAGCCCTGCTGTGCCCCTAAGCTCCAGAGAAAATGTCTTTCTGTCTCCCAAAGCCCCAGGGGGTGCATCTTCCTGGCCCCACTCAGCATCTCCCTGGTTTTCCTGTGCTGTAGGCTCTCTCCTCGCTCACAGTCTTCACACTCTTGTCCTCTTTGTTGTCTCCCCACAGCCCTCCCGGGCACCCCCAGGACTCCCGAGCGGTGGCATCCCCTGTCTCCCCCCGGTCGACCCTCTCCGCAGAGGAGCATATGGCACAAACTGAACAAACGAGCTACACAAGCTGCCATGAGGCCTAAATCCAGGAATCCTCGGATGCTTTGGTGGCCAAAATCTCTCAGTGAAGCGTACTCACAGTGCATCCATAAATCTTGATCCGGGACCTGCAAGGAGTGATGCTCTTGTTTAAATCTATGCCCCTCAGAAGTCTCATCGATTTCAAGAGGATGACTTAGGCGTGTGAAGTAAAGCACATACATTTTGCGGGCTGTAGGTTTAGCTTTCATAGGAAGTGATAAAGGAGATTTACAGCATTGCTTTTTCACCTGGGTTTTTACCCCATTTGTCCAGCTGGGGAGAAAAATGACCACAGCTAGCCAGTAACTATGGCGAGTGTCTGAACAGGCTTTCACTGCACAGGAATGAGAACAAAGCAAAAACTATTCAAAAGTCTCCTAACTGCAGAGATGTTATGCTCCTTTCCTTTCTTTTTAATGTCCCAACCAAGACAATGATCCCCTTAGACCAAGCAGTGAAGAAATGCCTAACGAATGACAAACCCTGCCAAAATATCTCGCAACTTAAATATGAGATATAAATAAATGCAGATATGCACCTTTTGCTCCCAGTTACACAAAACCAAACCATTCAAAATCCTGTATTTCCACAGAGTTGGTTTTGCTCATTTTTACTACACAGCAGAGAATAAATAATTAGGCAACAATCTGGTTAAAATTCTGTAAGCAATGTTAATTTATCTACATTGCAGTTATCTTGTCTTCTAATTTACTAGTTAAGCTCTTTAATACTTTACAAAGTCTGAAATCCAGTGCAAGAGAATCAATTTTGGTATGAGAGATTTTCAGCTGAGGCATTTGTTGGGGTTGGGTTTTTTTGGAGTGATTAAATACTTAACGTAATCTGCCATCAAATTATTTTTGGAGTTTAACGTGATTTCTAATTCTGCGCTATGCACTTTGAAGCATACAAAAGATGTTATACAAATCAATATGTGATCATATTGATTTTATTCATACTTTAAATATTAGGGATAAGGCGGGGGCAGAAAAAAGGTGGACTGAGATCTACTTTTTCATGCCAGAAAATAGCACAGCTTCAAAAATTGATTGGAAATAAATAAAAGCTAGCCTCAGGTGCACATTTTATATTCCCAGAGATGGTTTTGAAACATAATAAATTATTGGAAACAGAGGCTTCACATCCAGCAAATTAAGTCAAAAAGCCCTCCAAGGCCAATACCACTTACACTCTGCACATTACTGCCAAAGATAAAGCATTCATTAAGGCTACACACTAAAGATAACACGAGCCTTTGCAGTATCAAAAGAAGCTGGGTCTTTGGGAAAGAAGTGAAATGATCTATTTCCATTTCTTTAGCATATGTGGTAGACTGCTTTTAGATATTCTTTTCACAAGCTATACAAATCAATATTCTCCATTTAAAATGTACAGACCACATAAATACACTCAAAAAACTGGGGAGAATGTACTGTCTGAACCCAAATTCAAGGTCAGATAATCTCAACTGAACGCGGCTGGAAAAATTCCAGTCCCTATGAATGAAATGCTAATAAATTGCATTGCAGTAGGCACTGTGTAAAGAGAATGTTAACTTTCTTCCTTAAACACAAATTGGATCCCTTTTACACAAAATATATTCACTGAAGATTTAGCTCCATTATGCTGCATCATGTCTAATATTCCATAAAGTATATTCTGAAAAGAACAATTTGTTTTCTAATATGCCTAATGGAATGTGATTTATGATCCTAAACACAAATTGGTCAGCATGCTCAAGATGCCTCTCTCTGCAAACAGTGAGAACTTCTTTTAAAAAGATTTTTCGCTTGAACTGAAGGAAAAATTAGCTGAGTATGTCCTCTTTGAGAAGTGCCTAAAACCATGAATCCAGATAGCAGTGAACTTGACATTAAATGAATTTAAAATTTAAGGGGAAAATAACACATTTTATACATCCAATAATTTATAAAGAAAAGGACATGGGTTTAAATTTTCCTTTTTGTGACTAACTGTAATTGTTCCTTTGACACAGTCTGGTTTAAATTTATAGTTGGAATGAATGTACCATCAGAAAAATAGGCCTGAAGAGCTCGGTTAAGTATTTATAGAGCTACTAGAATTATCTATATACTGCTTTAAAATTTTGGAGTATATACACATTAAATTGTAACTTTATAACCTTTTTCAGTCTAGTGAGTAAGATTTTAAGCTGTCACTCATAGCCTGATCTTTTTTATTACTTCAGTTCTTTCAAGTACTGGAAATGGAAACGCTTGGCATTATTTACAACCAAAACTGACTTGAGCTTATCAGTAGTTCTGAGATTTAAATCTAAAATCAGGGCTTTTTAAATGTCAGTTGGACTTAATGATGTAGGATCTGGGGAAAAAATTACAAGCACATAAAAAAGCACATTCCCAGGTATGAGGAAGAACAGGTGGGGAAACTAAAAACAAGTGGAAGGATTTTTGCCTGCATAAATGGGCTTTGGTTTAGACTGTATCATACCTTCACATGGTGCTGGTCAGCCTTAGGAATGGCTTGTTTAAGACTTAAGGGAAAGCCACTATAAAATCTAAAGTAAAAACCAATTCTGAACTAACAAGTACTTGAAATGAAAAACCTTTTATTTCGTATCTGTTCTGATTTGTAAAATAATAGAAAGATCGCTTTCAGCTGCCCTGCGTTTACAATACAATTGAAAAAAAAATTCAGAGAATTTAAAAACCATGTGACTTCTGTCTAAAATTTGTTCACATTTATCACTGTTGGAACATTAGATTATAAAATTCTTTTCTAAGAAGTTATTTCCAAGTGAAGACAAAATCAAAAGTATCTTACTGAAAACTGTCAAAGTAATTCTGGTTGATAAAAGCCAAAATTATTCTTAAACTATTTTAAAAGCAAAAGTTAGAAGTTCTGCATTGTTTTCTTAATTCTTCTTGTATTAAAGGTGTAACCTAAATAAAGACTATTGGCAACCTTAAGTTACCGGCGCAATGAAAAGTCTGGTTTCCTGCCTTCTTGTTAAGCACTAATAGAGTTACTCTGCCACAGCAGTACGGAATTCTGAACAACACACACGGAAAACTAGAATGTTAAGAAATATCACTGAAGTGCCAGTATGTCAAAAGAATGATTTATAAAGCCACATTCGCAGTAGCCTACTGTGATATATGTATTTCAATGGATCAGACTTCAGCCAGACTCTCAAAAATCAGTATCCCATTTGAAATACATGTATTTTGCCAACATCAACAAGAATGTATCAGGGGGTCTTCTCTCCCCCCCACCCCCTTAAGTGCCAAACTAAGATAAGCAAAGAAACCAAAGCTGCAGTGCCCTCGCTATAAATAAGAGGTAGCTGCTGCCGGGCTGTCGGTGCTGCTGTCAGTGAGGGGCTCTGGCTTCTGTATTAACTCTATCCATTATCTAAAAAAATATCCTGAGTCTTGCCACCTCCAGGGAAAGTGAATCTGTTTAGTTCTTAGAATGTTTGTTTATTTATATCACATAAACACATTGTAATAACTTCAACATAATAATTTCAGGGAACTATTGTACTTGGTAAGGCCCTTTATATATTTTGTATTTCTGCACATTTAGACTGAAGAATACATAACTGTGTGTTAGTCCTATGCTTTTTAAGGGGCGTCATACTTGCTGTTGTACTGTTCAGCGTTTTGATTGAAAGTTGTTGATTTTTTGCACCCTTAGAGACCACAAGCTCTCTTACCAAGCTGAGTTGATGCCACTGCAGGCTCCACGTCTATTTCTTTAGAGAAGGCATCAGACGCAGACTGATAATGAACCTTGATTTTGTAACAAAAAAATCTAAACCTACACTATGCCAAATTCTAATTTTATGTTTCAAATGACGTGGCAACAAGTATTGACCAGTTCCTGTCAAGAGAGAACATAAGTTGGCACTTTCCAACCTATATTAAAAAACTCCGCAGTAACACCTGAACTTAATTCTGAGCTACTTTAAGACCTGAATTAATGAAATGGTGACCAGTGCCAAAGACTGTCTTAGAGCATTCAGTCCCCAGTGGGTCCAGCCCCCTCGGTGACACATTTCCAGGCACACCAGAAAATGTCAAACACTTTCAGACTCAGGCACTTGCTCTGGATCCTCCTACGAGTCGATTAGTTCATCATCATGAATGACAACTTGTGAACTTTTAATGCTCTACAAACATTCTCCAAAGATTAAATCAAGGTCATGGTACTCATATCTGCTTTTATTCTAAACCACAGCAGCTGTGAAGGCAGGTTGTGCTTGGCACTCAGTTTAAACCACTCTGTCACTTGTCATTTATTTGATCTAACAACCTAAACAAACTAATAGAATAGCGTAAAAAACAATCTCAGTATATATTTGAAATATTAGATGGTTTTATTCATATATGACGTGTAGCTATGTAATAAATTTTAAAGCATAATCACCACAATCTGTAATTAAATCCTTATATAAAGAAAAGGGATCAAACTACAAAGTATTTTCTTGTGAAGAGAATATGAAGGTCTTTCAACTACCCCATGTCTGAAGCTGTACTGAGTCCAGACTGAAGAGAGCTATAGCCTTAAACTTAGTTTCTTTATATTAAGCCTGGTATAACCAATGTAGTAATGGAAGTAAATAAAAAAAATAAATATGATCAAAGCAGAAGGGATTTTGAGATGAAATGAAGAGCAACCAGTAGATCTTTAATGGAGGTAGAGTGAAAGGTAGAATAAACAGCAGAAATGAATTTAACAACTTCTGATCAAGCTGAATCCATAATGAAGGGAAGTCAACCAAAGGAACATTCAGCTACAAAGAATGCATATATACGTGTGAAAGAAACAGCTGGCTCATATGTATAGCTCTATCACTTAAAATGCTTCCTATACCTCTTTAGATACACAGAATTATTTAAATTCACATTCTAATATAGACTATACTAAAGACATACTAAAAGAAGCAAAGACTCTGTTAGAGAAAATTGCCTTTCATTTTGACAGGCTAAGAAATAAAAATAGCCCAAACAAAGGCACTGGTGACCTTATACTTAGAAAGTTTCCCTGGTTCTACACATCTAATAGAAACATTTACCCACAGAAATACAACAAAGTGCAATAACGGTGTGGTCTTGCCTCTGAGTCTACTTAGGAATTTAGCATAGATTATCACTTACAAGAGTCCTGACAAAGCAATCACTCAATATAAAACCACTCTCCTTGATCAAAGAAGTTTTGTAAAGTGTTTGCAAATTCTCTCACAAATCTGAAGTAAATTCACAGTCATGGATACGTGTATGCAGAACCTTTTCTTGATTTTGTCACTTGGAGCATTCAGCAGCTAATATTACAATTAACTTAATCAAAATGGCAGGCCAAATGTATTAAGAACCCAAATTATATATTCTCAATTTCATATTTCAGTTAATTTTGTAAAATACCTACTGCCTTCTGACTCTGAGAAACAGAGCACGCAACAGATTGGCTTCAAATTGCTGCAGTGCATAGCAATCACTTCAGGTACGGAGCAAAGCGGGGCTGCAAGGAAAAGGAATCTCTTCCCCCCTAAAGCTGCCTGCTGAAAAATGACACAAAGCAATGCATTTTGTGTGACCATCCAGCAGTGGTCAGCTTAAACCCTGGGAGAAGAAAGGCGAACCTTTGTGGCCACTGCTTATTATGAAAGTAAAACATTCTCCCACAAGAAATCTTGAGCCCCCAACCCTTCACTTGCTCAACCTCACTGAGTAGGAAAGAGATAACAGAAATAATAATGCTATATATTGTGTATGTGTGTGAGCCATCTGAAGCCCTGGGGAATTTCAGGTTTAATCCAAATCAGCGATTTCGTGCAGCACCGAACTCCGCTAAAAACGTGGGCTCGTTCTTAACATGCCTGATGTCAGAAGCATTACATCTGCTATCAGGTTCGGATGAGAGATGTGCACGTTGATTGAATTAGGCAGATCAGGCTACCTCCTGACGGCAAGAAGGAAAAAGAGAAGAGGAATGAGAGCTACCCTGTGCCAGCGAACAGGCTGGCAGGTACCCAGATACGCCGTGCTATCAGCGCGCCGGGAGTGTCACGTTGGATATCAGTAGTTAATAGTGAAGGAGCACGGGTCTGATGCAGAGTAATTCTAGGCAGGACAGGTAGTTGTAGGAGCAGAAACTTTCATTTAGTAAAGCTCAGCATTAGGCAAGGCATCTACAATTTTTGTGAAAACAGCTCCAAACCAACTCAAACAATAATGCGCACAACGACAAGCTGCAGGAAGATTTATGATCATACCGGGCTCAGGCTTATTTTATAGCTGCCATATGAGATTTTATTTCTGGAAAGAAGCGGCATTGATAAAGAGGTTTAATTGTCTGTCAGCATGCCTTATGCTGCAGTTACTTCATTTACTTCAAGCCTGAATCTCATTACTTCTTCAATTCTCCAGGTTCCCCTCCATCTCGAGGTGGGTGCTTAATTAGAGCAGCCCTGGTAATGCAAGCAAATACAGCAGACTTTCGCTTTTTTCTCCCCCTGTCATCTTGACAAATCTAATAGACTATTGATTTTTCCATCCTCAAAGAGATCAGGCTCCACTTTTACCATTCAATCACGATATTAGCTGTCCATTAACTCCAATTCCCCGGCCTGACAGCTTGTGGACACCTCCAAGGCTGCTCAATCAGCCAGTCAACACCCAGACAACAACGCAATTACAAACCTCTTCTAGACCGTAGCCCAGGTCTTAACCTTCCGCTTTCTCTCGCTTCCCGAGAAGTTTCCATTCCTATTTTTGTATTTCATATTTGTCAACTTAATAATACTATGGCTTATTTAATTACTGCGCTTGAAAGGAAATATATTTGTGATTGACAGGATGATTGTGTTATTCCCTGGCAAAATCATTTTTAAGTGAAGTCATTCCTCCATCTCTGCTGCACCTGTAATGGCTTGAAACTAAAGCAAGCGCTATAACCATTTGGTATTTGTCAGAGGAAATAAATTTGTCAAATCTCTTAGCTCTTCATTAATTTCAGCTGTGCAATTTATCCTGCCGTTTCAAAAATCACAGTCAGGAATGATTAGTCCACTAAAGAGATCACTCAGTTATTTGGTAAAAAGAAAAGAAAGGTGATAATTTTATGGTTCCCCCTTGCTTATTAGCCAGTTCATTTCATGAAACTACAAGAAATGGTCAAGAATCCTTTGACACCTGTTCTTCCCTCCAATGTTTTGGTACTAAAATGTACATTTAACTAAATTAACTCAACATTATTGATATACCTGTTCTTTACACACATTAAAGCCCCAAGCTTTTTCTTTTCTTTTCTTTTTTTTTTAAATTTTCTTTTTTTTTTAGCTGCTGACAATCACCATTGCTTATCAGCCCACGGTATTTCTGCCAATTGCAAAATGAATGCCCTAAGTATTTCACTCTGAGTTTTAATAGCTTGTAACAACTGCGACATGAATGACCTCAGTTTGTTAAGCACAGCCATGCAATTTGGCACGAACACAAAGAAAACACTTGTAGCTTATAAGAACATCCTTATATAGACAAAGTTGTGTACAGAAAAGTCACTGCTCATGATAATCTGATCTATGGGAATGCAGTTTAAATACTATTTTTTTTTTGTTTTAGACTAATAGATTGACAAAACCAATCAGCTTTCCTTGGTTTTATCTCTAATCACAATGGAGCCAAGACCCGCATGATATTCTTTAAAGCTTTTTGTTTGCAAGATTTCATGAGAAATGGGGCATTTTGGTGTTCACTCAAGTTTTGCCTGCCACACTACATTTGACTCAAGTATTTTACAGCTGAATTCTAAGAGGTACCTAATTCTATATAACGCCGCCTTTCATTACTTGATGATTACAAGGCATGGCATTCTCACTGCGTGTACTAGGGCATGCAGTCAAGCAACAGTGATCGCTTCGGATAATGTACATAATAAGTGTGGAAATATTTTGGTTCTTTGGTGAGGGGATGGGTAGCTTTTTCAATGTGAATTATCATTCAACTTTAGCGAACAAATGACTGGTTTTACATACCTCATTTTGAATACAGACCTTTTTTAAAAAAAATGAATTTTCTATTTTAAACAATAAATACACTTTCATTTATTACTAGTAATATTGTTGATAAGAAATCTGAAAAGTTTTTACAGTGCATATCCAATTAACTAGTTCTGTAAGCAGACTTTCTCTTCCATCCCAGAGATCAGGGATATAACTAATGCCACTGGTAAAATTACACTTTATGCATCCTATGATCAAATACTTACTAGGTCTTCTAATCTGGCCAGATTAATACACCTCCAAGGACAGAGTTCCTGTCCTGTATTAATTTCTCCCTAGGATTCTTCAAAAAAGAACATTTCTGTACCGTGATGCAGAAAAATATGAACTGGGAAGAATGATACTGTCACAATAAACCCATTCATATTCTAATAAATTGATTTTATCAAGGCATAGAATACAAATTTACATAATACCTGAACCCTATGTTAAATATTTGACCAACCACAAAATTACTGTGATCCCTAAATTGCCCAGCAGGTCCACTGAGATACTAATAGTAGTTTAGCAGCTCCCTTAAACACCCCTCAGAGCAGACTGAATTTAAGGTAATCATGTGGGGGCTCTATATACAGTTGGCAAAATTCAAAGACCATACGCAAAATGGTGGAAATTAAACCTATTTACCCTCAAACTTTGACACGTCTTTCACACCTCACAGCCTAGCTGAGAGTAAACTGAGGCTATTTAATTTTTATAACATCTTCATCTACCCACATTCCCACAGATCTCAAAGGATCAGTTGTAAGTAGGTCTGCAGGAAACATATTCTTAAATTAAAAGCCAGTGTTTGCAGACATTACTGATTTGATGTCCAATCAAGCACTCTATCCTCATTCATGGACATTATAGAAGGACAGAATTTGTGCTAAATGAGATTTTCGTCTCCATAATGCAACCAGACAAGAAATGGGCACAATGTGTCACCTTTGATGACACTGCCTGTTTACTCCTGAGAAGAGTTTAGCCCCTGAAATATTGCTATGATGTCCTTAGTGAATTATACAAAGTTTGACTGTATAATATATTGAGAATATATAACATACACTAGCATAATGTTTCCAGAATACTAACAGAGTCCCTATTTTATCATTTTCTATATAGATTCTTCTTCATTCAAGAGACAGATATAGTTTGAGAAGACTTGAACTTCTCAGGGAGTAACTGATGTTAAGCGTTTTCCCACCCAGCATCTCTAACTCCTTCCACAACTGTAGGCTGAGTTTCTGACCTGAATGTCTCATGCAATTTTTGGGGTGGATCTTTGCAGAAGTCTAAGGTTAGCCAACCCAGCAGGCTCCATAAGAGCTGATTATTCCCTTCAGTGCAGCAAATTTGCCCGATTCACTGAGTTTGAGTCTTTGTCAGACATAGTCAGCCAGTTTAGATAGTCTCCGAGAAGTGATATCCTGCTTCTGGTGAAAAGCTGCAGAAGAATTATGCCTGAGTTAATAAAGTGGGCTCAGAAAGAAATTAAATTAAAATATTAGTGATCAGACACACGAGCAAGACAGAAGAAATTCTGCATACAGAAATTAACTTCAACCAGAAAGCAGACTGAAGATGAATCTCTTTGGTCTGTTGTGCCACTCCAAAACAAGCTTTTATTTTAGCAACCAGTGGGCTCTCTGCCAGCACTGGACCCTCTCTCACAAGATGCCTGTGATAATCTTCCTTCTCTCCCCTTCAGCAGTTTCCTCCTTACTGATTTCCGTTTTGCCCATTCCTTCTTTGGCATCATCTGAGTCATTCTCACGGGACTAACCTGGGAACCTGAAGTGGTCACTGTAGCTTGCTACAATCAATGTAATCGCAGCTGTTTGTTAAACACTACAAGTGTTGATTGTAGTTGAGGCAATTTTAATTGAATATCTCAAACAGGACCGTAAATTCTCCTTGTTTGCAATGGTGCATCAGTTCAGAGTTTCAAGCAAGAAAGACAGAGGATGGCATGGCAGCAAAGGGGCTTGGAGCAAGGTGGAGAAAACCTTGGCTTGCTTTGACTAAAGACTAAGATACTTAAACATAGAAGCAGAAAACAAAGGAAAAGATGCCATTAGCCCTGGTATAACTAATGCCCTTTTTTCTCATTAAATTCCATACATTAACACGAAGAGCCCACAGACTTACATCTTTTTTCTAGGGCCACCTATTTCAGCACCAGAGAAAGGCTGTGGTGGCCAGCCGAAGAAAATCTGCTGATCAGATCTCTGACTAATCCTTCCTGAGTAACCTTGTGACCTTTAGATCTACTGACATTATCTTTTCTCAGTCTTCAGTCAGGACAGAGAACGGTGCCATCAATGCACCATTTTATCTGAGTCACATTAAGCAGGACCATATAAACACGATTTCTGTGAAACTGCAATGATGACCTACATATACGGGAATAGATTTTGTAACGGAGATGTAATTTCAAGCAGTAATGATATTAGCTTGCCAACAAATCTACTCAATATGCAATTCATTCAAATAATTTAAAAAGGCACTATTTGATTTATGTAAAAATAGCCGTTATGTCCATTTATACAGGTTTTACTATACATTTATAATCAGCCTTCAGCCTGATTCAATAATCTTTAAGTAAGTACAACTGAATCTGTGTAAGTAGGCACAAAGTCAACAGGACTACAGGGGTGCTTAAAAACTACAAAAATGAGCTAAGGCTGAAAAAAAAAAAAAAGTCAACAGGCAAGAGAGAAGCCTTCACTGAAAGAAGGAAATGTGTAATTAGTGTTACACTCTCATTCAGAGACTGAAAAATTAAAAGGAGGGACTGTTCTAAATAATACATTCTATTTCTAAAAACTTTGCACATAGTCCTTTTTCATCTGCTGACCTTACCATTGGGAAAATCGCTGTAGTTCTTTTAATAAAAAATACATATCTCATTTGCAGCCTTCGAATCCGTTTCATCTGGAAGCCCTTTCACTTTTTCCCTGTAGGTGGAACTCCTTCTTTAGACCTTTAATTAGGTGGTGTTGCCTTGACCACTGTACCTTAGATTCAGTTTAGTATTCTAACTCTAAAATGGCCACTTGTGTATTTGTGCTTCAATATTGACCCTACAAATTGGTCTTAGAATTTGTTACAGTCTTTAAAAGTGTTGGGGTTTCCTCACCTCATTCCAGAGTTCACTGGATTTTTTCCTAAGGCAGCCAATATAATTCTTTGATGAGCCCTGATTTTCTTGTCTTAGAATTCACCACTGGTCTTTTAATGACACTGAAAAAAATGGTTCCCAGAAAGTACAGAGAATTCACTTGCATCTTCTGCAATGCGCTACTTCACACATCTCAGTACGCGTTTCTGAATTAGCATTGCTACAGGTTACAACCACGACTTGTTGCTGTGATTTATCTACTGAATATTTCATGTAGTTTTGATACTATCAATGATAAGATATTAATGAATTGTTTACAGAAATTATCTCAAAGACCAGTGAATAATTTTATCCTTTTGGGAATTTGTTCAGAGTTAAACTAACAAACAAACCAAAAACCTGATGACAAATACACAGAAGATATCTCCCAACAGAAGATCTCTTTTGATTACTGGTTTACTTCAGAGTGGAGACTGAGGGTCATATTTTAATGTTGATCCCTAACTTAGGGCACTGTTGCTTCACGGTGCACTTTGGTTTGAATTTTCATTTGTATGCAAATAAGTCACTGATTTATGGCACTGGTAAAGATATTACTCAATGACTCCTATTTTTCACAATTGCTTTCAGGGTATGTAAAATTAGATAAGGAACAGTTTTCTCTGAGCCTGCATGCTAGCAGAATCCAGTAGACTATAAAGCCTAACCTATTTTTCTAAAAAAGATATTACTCAATGACTCCTATTTTTCACAATTGCTTTCAGGGTATGTAAAATTAGATAAGCAACAGTTTTCTCTGAGCCTGCATGCTAGCAGAATCCAGTAGACTATAAAGCCTAACCTATTTTTTTTCTAAAAAAGTATTCTACTTTTATATAAAAATCATGTTTTTAAAAGAGCTTCTTTCTTTAAAAATATGAAGAAATAGATCTATACTTTAAGAAGCTTGGTATCTTTTATTATCTGGTTCTCTGGTATAATAGAAGCCTGCCCAGGGTCTCCATACACACTTTGCTTCCAAGAGACTAAGGGATTTGTAGTAATACTTAAAACTCTTGCCTGACTTTTATTGGAGTTCAGTCATTGGTAACAAAACTACACCCACAAACTAAAGGAATTAAATGAAAGCAATAAGTAGGAATGATGTTATATTGTTCTTCAACAAAAATCACATTTCAAAATTATTTTTTCAACATAACCAATCCAAAATTGGTTTTATACAGTTTTCTTTATGTTGAAACAACCATAAGCTGTGACCTAATAAAGGATATGTCTACTGAAGAAAATATAGAGTTAATTTTTGTCCATGTAAATCATGATTTTCCATAACATCTTCTGTACCTACATAAATTACTTGGAAAATGTGCTAACAATCAACATCTCAATGTTCTTTTACAATATTTAAATTCTTACTGCACTAACTACCAACTGTCACAATTAAGCTTCTGGCTGCTTACTCATTAAAACCAAAGGAAAGAGAAAGGAGTAAGGAACAGCGGGGAGGGCAGCACAGGAGCATTGGCTAAGGACATTTCTTATATTGCGCTTCCATGCTGGAAGGGGTCTTGGGTCTGCTGGTCTGACATACTCATTTAATTAGAAATTAAAATAATCTTTTCATGCACATACATGGTGTGATTCACAGAACTCCATTATATCTGTCCCGTTATCTCCAGATGAAGAAATGCTGTCATTAGATGACTGCGCTTCAGATGAAATGAGTGGGCAATCACTAATTGCAGCTCAAGGCTGAATTTTCTCACAGCCACCCTGCTGTATGGGAGGCAGAAGATGGAAACGATGTCACCATCAAAACTGTCACCACTGCTCCAGTTCTGGTGATTTTGTGCCCATGGAAGAGCCACAGATAAGAGAGGTGGGATGAAAAACCCAAGGAAAACAGCATCTCTGTCCAGCAGAAAAGAGGAAACGCAGGAGAGAGTTTATCCATCAGAAGCTCTGTAGGTGGGCATCAGTTTCTTTCATTGTTACTGCTACCCAGAGCTTTTACCACATCACTTAACAGACTGACACGCAGCCCAGATGCTGAAACTGTGTGATCTAATTATGCAGAGCATTATGCTTTGAAATGAGCAATTTATATTGGAAAGTGCAGACTGAAAATACTTTGATTTCAACACTCTTCAAAATACAAGCCTATCATTTATTGTGTATACGGTGTTCCTTTTTATGAAAAAGAATTCTTGTACTTAATCTTCTTTTTTTTTTGGTTTTGTTTAGATTTCCCCAGGGCAATGACCAAATTAATATGTTCCTCATGGGAAAACACATGTTGGTAATAACACTGTAGACAAATTAGGTAGATAACCTGGAATCACAGTCAAAAGCAATCAGATCAGCACTGAGTTCTAGGACAGAAAATGGTAAGTTTTGCCTTCTGTAATATTTCTAAATTAGGTTTCCTTGTATGACCTAAAAAAAGTATTGCAGAAGACTTTATACATAGTACTCTTACTAGTGAAAGGAGATTTTCTTTACCGGATAAAGAATAAACTTTTAGGTTTAACTTCAAAAATCTGTCATTTGGATTGGAAGGTCTCAGGAGGGGAAGATTTTTGAGCTACAAACCAGGTCCAGCATTAGAAGAGCATGGAATGGGGAATGCATAAATGGTATATCATCACTTCCACCTGTTTCTTTAAACAACAGTCAGGAACGCGTCTATCTGTTAAACAATGGAGTTTTCACCTTGAGCCATGGATAGTTAAGCCACGGAACAGTAAACCACGCTGTTTCCAGTCAGCCTAAATTTCCTGTGCTCTGTTATAGGCTATTACGCTGGCTACAACCCTTGAGCCACTCTAAATAAATTTTCCTCTATTTTGTACTTTGAGTCTCCAGAAGCCCAAGACAGTTATGCTTTCCCTCCCTTATATATTTACAGCCTGATTCTTCTTTCTTTACAGCAGCGTAAATCAAGGGTCCCTCCAATGAAATCAGCACATTTGTGCTGATGTAAAAGAGGCATTAGAGATATATCAGGCCCATTGTTCTGATTATGTTAAAAGAAAAATTTGTTATGGCCAAACATCAGATGAGTACAAAACACTTTCTTCAATATTAGATGCTGTTAGAAGTAATTCAAAGTTTGCTGATTATTTCTCATTTTTATGTTCCTTTAAGCTACCTATGCAATATGTACTTCCTTCCCCATCCTTCTGAACAGACTGAAAAGGTTTTGTTCACATGAATATATTTGCCAAGACAGATACAGGGAAGTGACCGCACAAATCATGAATTAACTCAGTGTCTTATTTTATAATTAAGCGCCATCTAACATGATCCATTTACACAGAGCAGATTATTTCTCAATACGCGTGGGTGCTACAAACATTGTGGAGATCTGAATATGTACGATTATAGAGAGAAGAAAATTTCTTCCATTCTTTCAAGTCCAGAAAATGATGGAAGAAACAGGTAAGTCTCACATTGAAAGAGGGGCAATTTCCAGCCATGGTGGAAAGTTTTTTGACCTCTACTGGAAGATCTTCGTGACCACCAAGAGCCCCTAAGAAAAAGAGGGGCCTCTAGCCACATTTTACAACTTATCACATAAACTCACACCCTCCCTCCGTTGTCCAAGACTGCCGTTATACCACTTCTAAAAACAGCAGACCAAAAATACCCCACAAACAATTATATGACGTATAAAATAAAGAAACTGTGTTTTATAAAATCCTTACAATCAGGCTGTCCTGGTATATGACACCTTACAGAGCACCTCTAAATAAGCATTTGGGAAAAGCAATCTAAGTAAATGGTTTTAAAGACAGGTTATTTATTTATTACACAAGATGCAACTTCTCACATTATTGCCTCAAGTAAAATGAATGCTGATAATGCTCCCGTCTCTGAAACTGAACACATTTATATTAAAAATGTAGAAAGTACAGTATACACTGAGGTGCAATCTATTGACTATGTCAGTAATAGCAGCTTTTTCATTTTTCCCCTTGTAATAGAACTCATTGCTTGCATTCAGAATGTATTGTCAAGCTTTATTAATCTCAGCACAGAGGCCATCCTGGGCCTTGAAAGCTATTGATTTCTTTAAAGAGATGGTATTCTTTTTCTATGGCCTACTTGAGATCTATTTCAGATCTGTCATAAAATGGAACCTCAAATTACAGGACAACTTAAACAACGCTTAGCGATCAGTGATGTGCTTAAAGTCTCTTCCTTGAAAAGCTTGAAAATGAATTATAATATTTTCAATTTTAAAAAAAAAGTTTCTTGGCAGGTTGGCAATCACATTGTAAGATGCTTCTTTGCCTCATTATTCTCACATGAAAATTGATTATTAGACACTGAAGGTGATATTCTGTGCAGAGCCAAATGCATGATCTAGAGAAAGGCTTAAGAAATACCCCTCTGAGCTCTGTAAAAAGAGCAGTAATTTTGGCATCTTAATTCCAGAGCTCAAATTCAATTCAATTCCCAGTGAGCTCACTGGGATTTTTGTTATCTACAGGGTTGTTTGGTTGGGTTTTTTTTTAAACCTATGAGTGCATAGAGGAAATATTTATGCTACAAGCAACCCTAATACGATTTGGTCTGCTCCATTCTGAAAGCAAAATGCCAGAAACGTCTGTATGTACTGAGAAAGGAGGTGATATTTATAAGGTATTGCATCTGTACATTATTTAATTGTTGAGGGTCAGGAGACAGAAGACCAAGGCCTTACAACCATTTTGAAGACCGCTGCCCTTCTGACCTGCCCCGACCCACCTGCATCCTTGTTGCTGCGTCTGTTTCAAACCTTACTTTTTCAAGTGATTTCCATGAAAAATCCTATGCCACTCTTATTGCCGTGAACGAGGACCCAACACTAGTTTATGTTACTAAACCAGAGGATTTTATACAGCGTGTGATGCTTGAATTCAGAACCATTAATAGTAACGTAGAGTGGTAAAGACACTGAAATATGAAAGCACCTGTCCCATTGCTTTTGTGGCAAACATTGATAGTCTGAATTACTTGTATTCGGCTGGACTATATGCTTCTATTGGTAGAATATAGAAACAATATAAATATTTTGCACCTTTCCTTAAGACAGCCAAAATTTTATGAAGAGACTGGCAGTTTTGCGGCTTTACATTCAGGTGGCATGGACAGGGCTATCAACTCGGTCTTACTACTTGGATATAAAATAAAATCACTCTACAGGACTAGGTCCTTGCTGCTGAAACTCAGTTCCTGTAAAAGCTTAATAGTTTGTGTGTAGCAAGTTAATAGCAACGCTGAACAAGATTTTGCTTGGCATCTTTCAGTTATTAAGTCATGTTGGAAATAGAAGAAGCAACTTCAATAGCAAAGTACTGAGACTTAAATCCTGCAAGTGATGTGCACCAAATGAAGCACAGAACAGATACAACTAATAGAATAAAAGCTAGTTCAAACTCTTTATGATTTACAATTGAAATTTGATAAGCCAACAAGCACTTAAAACAATCATTTTGGTGATATTTTTTTTTTTAGGCTTGATTTTAAAGTTTTCTTTTAAAAAGACGAAGGCGGTTTCAAAAGTTTAATTGCAAGCATCTCATTCAAAGCAATATGATACAAAACTATTGTGTCTTAGTGTAAAGTTGGCAAATTAGAAGAACACTTTTTAGGATAAAATAATATTCTGTTGTTATACCAGAAGACAATAAGTTTTTATTAAGTTGGCAGCTCCCCATTTAATAAATTTATTTGCGATTACTTTGGGGGTGAACGTTGCTGACAGAGTGAGTTCACTTAACATATTTTCCAGGGATGTGCTTTAACTTTTTTGCACCATTGCTTGCATATAGGTGGCACTAAAGGTATGAAATCAGTTACTGTAATCTATTTATTATATTCCAGTTCTTAACCTATTTTATTTATAGTATACACTATAGCTTAATTATTGTCATGGTTTACTACATTTGTTAATTTTTGAACATTCTGCAAACATGAGAGATAATCAACTGTGATTCAACTTCCAGAAAAAAAATTTCCTTTAAGCTGGAATTCCCAAGAAGTACATAGGAGTTTGGTGTCCTGTTTTCTTCTTGGAAATAAAACGTATCCTTTACTAGACCTTTGACCATCAGAGTAATTTTCTTCCGTATGAATTGCAAACTCAGATAAATGTGTTGAGTAGCCTTTGAGAGTAAGTTATGCTTTTTTTCAAAATGGGCTCACATAAAAAATAAAAGCCTTCCTGCAGTTATAGAGTAAGTTTATTTTGTCTGTTTAATACAGGGAATTGCTGTTGAAGTCAGCAAGAATTTTTTATGCCAAAGAACTGTAGAACTGAATAAATTTTGGATAATTTGACAATTCAAGTAATCAAGACACTCTACCATATATTCAGTTCCTTCCGGACTGAAGTACATGATGACAATATCCTGTTTTACTGCTTTATCAGATGTTGGGAAAAATTAAGATTCTGGGAAGAACTTAAAGCATCAAATGGGCCACCAACAGCTCTTAACAGTAGGGGATGACATTTTGGTATCTTAATTTTAGCCACAGCAATTCTGTTTTAATTTAAAATTTCCCTTAATTTATAATTTCTTTTACTTTTTCATTTTCAGACTCAGCATTAGTAAATATGGCACACGTTGATTAGGTCTACTTTGAAAGTATCAAAATATGTCTTTTATTGAAACAATACACTCATTCGCACATCAAATATAGAAAATTAAATCTAGGACAACTGATTTTTGTTAATCAGTCTAGGCAGTCCCTAAAAAAAAAAAATCAGATCCTGAAGCAAAATAGCATAGTCGCTCAGTGTGTGTGGATGATATAACCATGCTTTACACCAGAGACAATAAGCCCCAAAGCTCCAAAGTTATGTAGCATAACTAATAAGTTCACCCTCTAATAAAGCCATCTCTCTTCTATGGCCTATTTTATTCCACAGGGCAAATTTCAGACTAGTGGTTGTGTCTTTACCTAGAAGTTTTACAGCTCTGCTGCCTACAATCTTATATGCCCCTCTGAGGTCTGTCCATTATCAAGTGTTGTATAATAAACTAGAAATACACATATATACACACATGTGCACACACATTTATGTAGCCCTTTACACACATCCTCCATTCTATTTTGCCAAACATAATAACAATTTAGTAAATACAGTGATTTTAATGACAGCAATAGAAATAAGAAGAATAGAAATAAGAAATCATATTATAAGCATATTGTAATTCTTACATATTCCCATTTAGAGGAATCCCTATGACACAAGTGTTTAATTACAAATACTGACTTTTTTCCCTATTCAATCTGTGAAAATCTTCCATTGAGCAACTGTATATAAGAATCAAGGCAGGCTTATGCATGTGATATGTGTTGGAAATTTGTGATCAAGAATAGGATCGGCAAAAGGGCACAGACCTGGCCAGGTATACAAAGGAGAGGTAAAAACTGGGCTTCTTCAGCACAGTGTCCAAATAAGAAAATTAAGAAGAATACGGATTTTGCTGTGAACCATGGTAAGAGAAACCTCATTTGATCTAGTACTTCTTTGTGAAGACATTCACACTATTGTTTTGCCCCTAAAGGCATGTAGGCAAGCTGCAAACTTTCAGACTTTAAAAGATGTCTTTTCCCATAATAAATATAATTAGATAGCCCTTTTAATGGGTACACTATGGAGATTCTGGGTTAGAAAAAGTAGAAGGTGACGTTTTTGTGATAGAAACCAGAGATAAAACTGAGAAAACAACAGTCTCTGGAAATAGGAAGATAAGGCAAGTAGACAGAAAATAATTGAACTTAATTTGCCACTTGAGCTTTGCACAGGTATAATCAGCTCAAACAGGACTCTTCAAAAGCACTGAACACTAAATGGCTCTAATGCTATTCCATGGGATAAAGGTAAAGCTAATGATAAAAGCATTGTCTTCTACTGGATGCTGTACAGATGAAATTACATCTATTCACTAGTAAAAGCAGTCCTTGAACCTGCTGGAAATAAAAGTAATTGGCAAAAAGAATGGGGCGATGTCCTCAGGAGAAACTATTAGCAGAAGGTGCTGCAGAGAGCAAGTGGGCTACGCAAGCTATTTCTTGTAAACAGAGCAAAAGAGAAGGGATTTTTCAAATCCAGTTCACTCTTCCAATTACTGACACAGTTGCTGGGGTGGGGGGGAAGATGTTTAGCTGATATTAGGTTTTATTAGGTACAGAAGAAGGCTACAGAATAGAAAATAGCGTCTTCAGTTTAGCCCAGGGAGATTCTTAGAAGCCCACATGAATGACTTCATCCAAAAGGAACAAAGCAAGGACTTATGGCCTAATCAGTGAAAAATTTAAAATGCTTTTCTATTGTTTGAGTAGCAAACTACTCCACTGTGATTTTCCTATAATCAGGTATCCTGATCATAACTACCTTCCTCCTTAGGTAGTAAAAACTGCTCTCAAAGGATTTTTTTGACAGTCAAGAAGTCCCTGCCATGGGTTGAGGGTCTTGTGTCTGATGTCGAGCCCTGTGAATGTAAGATACTGAGTGTTCCATCTCTGGTGGAAGCTGCCAGGTACCCGGCAGCTCTCAAACCCCAGTCTTTTGCTGGCAACATCTGTCACGGCACTGCACGGGTCACGGGGTGGTGGGAGAAATAAAAGGAAAAATAAGAACAGAGAAATAGATACTTTACTACCCAATCCTTCTAGGGTGTAAACTATCCAGTCTGTAAAACTTCTTAAATGCCATTGCAAGCTGCATTTCTTTTGCCATATAGCTGAAGTTTTGGTAAGAGCAGTGAGTTCAATGTTTGTTTTTTGTTAAAAGCAAAAGCTTGGGATTACAGTTCTTCCTCCTTTTCTTCCAGCAAGGTAGAAGATGCTAATGTAAAAAGGCAGAACAAATGGGCTCTTTATTTTTGCAGGACAAAGAGCATTTGAACTCCATCAGTGGCTCTTTGACTGCCTTCAAAGCTTGTCTCTGACTAAATTAAAGCCTCTGCGAGCTTCTGATTTGTACTACACTGTAGGCTTTCCATTGCTCTAGCAGCTAGATGCATGTAATAGCCTAATTGTTACCTTACATTAATACAGCCAATGAAAAAAAATAAGAATTAAGGCTTACAAAGGGCTATGTTCTCACTCGATGCAAAGTAGCGTAGCTCCCCTAAGATCAATTTTTATTATGCCACTTTACAGTGGCTCAGGATCTGCCCCGTAATTCAATGAGCTAGTTCTGAGAGAAAAGTCTTAACCTTATCCTGTATAACCACATAGAACATTTTGAGGTCACTGATAACACGAAATAGTTTAACTGAAATTAAAGTGATTTTGTGAAGTTAGCAAAGCACAACTCAGCAGATGAACCAGCAAAATCGTCCCCCAAAGTAGGAGACCACTGATCCTGATCTCACTTAAATTAAGAGGCACTCCTGTGAAATCTGTGCGGTTATCTGAGTGCAGAAAAACCCAATCACAACAATAAAGAGGAGAGCAGAACAGTGCACAGACTGCATGGACATGGCGATGCTCCTGATGTATTGGCATCTCTTCATCATAACATCACAGTAATTGGTTAATATTAAGCATTTACATATGATGGGCTAATATGTGCCATTAAAATAAAAATATGTGTTTATTTCCCCCTTCCCCACTGCTCTCACTGCAAGGCTGCCTCTGCGCTCCTCATGAGTGAAGAAGCGTTGTAACTGTTAGAATATCTTGCTGCAGGAACAGAAAGAAGCGGCCTGACTTTTAGGCAACCTCTTCTAGATGTGAGAAGGGGCCAAACAGCACTGGTTTACCCCATATTCTTCCTGCACGTGACAGTAAGGCAACAGCTAATTGATCAGCATTGTTGAACTAAAAAGAGTGAATTTGCTTTTGGTCCTTTACACCTGAATTAAGGTTATTCTACTCACACTGGCATCATCCCAGTTTTCACTGAGGTTGTATTACAGCTAATAAGTTTTGAAAATGCTTTAAAATCTCTCATTGATTTTCATTAAAGAAATCCAAACATGAACTCACAAGAAGCTCCCTAATGATAACGAAAACAATAAGCTTGAAATGCTGTAGTGCTTTCTTTTAAGGCAGGGCTGTTTACCCTGTCTTCAGTATTTAGAAAATGAGAAAATATTTCAAGGAGATGAGCCTCACTGAAGGTAATATTTCTACAGCAACACCAAGTGTCCTTAGTGACGAGAAAATCCATGAAAAATTCACCCATAAAACCAAGGCTGCTCCCAACAATTTGAAATTTCAAGAGAGTGAAGACAGAAAGTTGAGATGAACGTTCTTTAGGACTCATTGGAAATAAAGGCAGACTGCTGGAACTGGAACAATAAAACCCATAAAAGCCCTAGCACACATAGGAATCGTGTGCAAGGTTATTTACTATAGATGCTTGCTAAAATCATAAACACAGGAACAAAGTAGCAAAGATTCCCTAGAGACTGCAAATTAGGAATGGAAAACCTCTACAAGCACTTTACAGAGAGAAAGAACATGTGGCCAGACCCAGTTAAAACTTTATTTTGTCATCTGATTTCTCCATTATTTTATCAAATGATGAGTTTTAAAGCAACTGATTATCTCATTCCTAGCACCTAGTTTGAAAGAGACATTAGAACAGGAGTAAGCCAGGAGACAGGAAAAAAAAACCAACTGTATTAATCACAGATACAAGAAAAAACATTAATGCTTAGTGTGCGTAAGAAATCTGAAATAAGTTTGCTTTGGCACAGCCACGAGACAAATCATTCCTGGAGGTGGCAGAAGGAATTAGTAATTATGTCAAAATATTAATGTCCCAGTTGACTTCTTCACTCTCCAGCAGACAGACCTGCTTTTCCAAAACAGTTTTGAGAGCTCACGTGCTACCATACAAAATACATGAATTGAGCAGTAAGTGGTAGGAGGAATTGGCTTGCTTCATCTCTCCTCTTTCTATTAAGTCATATCGCATATAGTGGAGTGTCTGTAGAGACTACAGAGCTCAACTAGTGCACATTTACATTAGCAGAAAAACCCGCGGGATAAGGTCCTTCTACATTTGCCATAAACTTGGATGCTGGCCTTGTTATTTAATGAGAAAAAATTGGATACCTTCAGCTGCCTAAATCCTAGCAAATAAGGTTTATTACATAATTTTACCCCTCTCAGAAATTAGGACATTTACTTATTAAAGCATAAATCCTAACTTCTTAAATAGAAATCCTACTAATCCTATGGGATTGAGATTTCATCTGGAGGGCAGGATGTGGATGTCTAGCCTTTTCTTTACCCTGCCCCACCTTCAGCTGCTGATCCAAAGGGCTGGGAGCCTTCCCTAACTCCTGTGTTGTATTTGGTGGCTTGGATATCTGAGAGTATCTTGAAGAGGGCTTTGCACCCACGCTTCTGGAACTGGAACCTGCCTCACAGGTCTACGCAGTAGGGTCTGGATATTCCATGGAGAGGGAACAAACCAGATAACGAGCCAACGTTGCTGACCACATGCATAATCTCAGGCTTTCCTGCCCAGTACTTCTCCGTGGTTTAAGTGGTTTTCTTTTCCCTCTGCTGTGTTGGGCTCGAAGGAAGGATTTTTACAGGCTTTCAGCCAACAGAGCTTAATAAACCATGGGCAACTACTGCTTCTAACCATGTGTGCCTATGGCAGATCACACACAAATTCTCCCAAAACTCTCTGCCCTCTTCCTCCATCTGCCTCATTCACTTAATAGTTCTTTCAAAACATTATAGGTTTCACATCTTACTGCTCATAAAGCACAATAAAAGAAATAGTATCTATCACCCAACAACTACGGCTGAATCCTGTTTATTCCTGCAAAGCCTGCAAAGTATGTTTCAATTTGCTTTTTAAAGGGAATGTTTTGTTCCTAATGATGCCAGGCTAATAATCCTGAAGGTTTATTTTTCAGGTAAAACACTAGAAGTGTAACCAAAATGACTCTATTAAGGTCTTTGTAATCTAAAAAAAAAAAAAAAAAAAAAAAAAAACACACAAACCAGAAGTGAGTGTGTTTCTGTTTGGAAAAGACCAATACACCCATAGCCCTTAAGCAGACTGCAGTTTTCTGAACTGCTAATAAACAAATAAATTGGCGTGTTTTTTTCCCCAGTCACCTTAAGCAGTCCAAGAAGAGCCATCAAATTGAAATGTCTTTGGCTTCTATGAACTCTGTACTCAAAACATTTCAAATTAGAAGGCTTTACCTCAGCTCAAATCAGCCCACATCACCTGTGAATGCAAGTAAATAAAATGCGTATTTTGATCAAGATACCAGTCTTTGATTGGTTACCTCTCCTGCTGTCTAAATTGATTAATGGTCTATTTTCTGGGAAATTTGCTGCCTAGAAGTTGTAACTGCCAGTTTAGAGTTTTCCGAAGGCTGACTGTTGCCAGCTCTAGAAGGACTTCTTACTGTTAGAGGTCATTGCACCACCATGTTTGTACATTCTTCGTGATATTTTGTCACACAGCAGTGAACAACCTGCTGTATGTATGTGAACAGGCGTAAAATCTTTTGTTTATAAGCTTTTTAAAAAAA
>KZ507612.1:21878-32447 GCA_002844005.1 Limosa lapponica baueri
GGTGGGTTGTTTTTTTTTTGTGTGGTTGGACTCCATGATCTCAAAGGTCCCTTCCAACCATGAATATTCTGTGATTCTGTCATTTCAGTTGAGTCGGCAGAGTGTGAAGCCACTGGGGTCCCGCAGGCTCTGTCCCTCTGCCCGAGCCAGCCCCCCGCCTCCTGGGGGGTGCAGTGCCCTCGTATAAAGCAGTCCACCGTAAAGAGAAATACCGAGAAGGAACTTACTGTTCTATCAGGAACTTCTACATCTGTGAAACAAACATGCTGCTACTCAGTTCATCTACTGATAACTGGGATATCTACAGCAAGAAAAAAAAAAAAAAAGAAAGAACACAAGACATTAAAACATTGTCGTGAGATGGGGCTGCTCATTCTGTCTTCAGTTTCGGGTTAGTAAGTACATCAGTGGCTTATAAAAGGGGATCTGTTCCCAAGACGTCTTTATTTTGCCACACAGAGCTGCATCGCTACCGATGCCTTCTGGTGCTCGCACTGGGATTTTACCCCCACAGACTACCAGAGTAAGACAGAAACGCCCTGAAACTCTCTGGCTGAAACAGGACTCACACAGCCACAGAGCAACACTCGCTGCACAGGAATTTCGCCTTTCTCCCTATGACCGGTATGAGTATGAGTAAGACCTGCTCTGCCTGAAAATAACGACAAAAGCACAGAAAAAAAGACTAGCGATCCCTCCTGCGAGCAGTAAAACACTGCCTAGGACTTAACACAGGCAAAACTTGGACTGGAAGCCTCATGACCTCGCGCTAGAGAAAGACCAGAGGGAGCCCCCTGAGATGCTGCTGGCATTCGGCACGGCTAACAGCCTCCCACAAAACCAAGTGACACACCACTGTCTTTGCAACAGCTCTAAACCTGAGAGCGTGACAAATAAAAAGGCTAAAATTAGTAGGGGGGGGGGGGGGGGGGGGAATAATAATAATAATTATCATAATTAAAAAAAAAAAAAGGTGTTTGAAATGTCTCTGGTCTAACTGGGAGAAGTCGTGGCACACCGAATTACCAGGAAGCATCACTAAGACAGGCTGTGCATATACAGTTGAGGACTGGTGCGGAAGCAGCCATCACAACTCGGTATCTTCAGAGGAAAGTTTTGGAGAGAATTATGGCTCGGCAGACATGCATGGAGTCCTGTACACTTATGGCAGTGCTACAACGGCACGGACTGCACATCCAGAGTCACTTCTGTAGGGATGGGTGACATTACTGGTGGAAATAAACTTCACACTTCATAGCCTTGCTCCCAATTTTTTGGGGGGGGGTCGGTGGTTGTTTTTAGAGTCCAATCTTGCGGCAGGGGGAAGCCGCTTTGTTTTGTTTTCCATTTTCCAGCCGGGAGAGGACACGCCAAAATACCACGGGGAAGGATGCTTGGGGTGGGATTTCTGCTTGAGACCGAAAGCAGAAGCGCTGCGGGTCTTGAGAGCAGGGTGGGGGGTTTTACAGCCTCGTTTTTTCGGGACGTGGTGGGGGGTGGTGTTTTGGGAGAAGCGCTTGCACCCCTGCCAATCGCCCATCCCTACGCTCCGGCCGGGCTGGCCGCCCATCCCTCACCGATCCCCGGACACACGCACACACACGCTCGGCCCCACGCCGGATCCGGCCCTCGCCCGGTCCTCGAGATCTGAACACGTGAAAGAAAGCCATTGAAAGGGCCAAACCTGATTGGCGGTAGCTGTTGCAGCGAAGGGGACGCTGGTGGCAGGAGTTGTTGCTGCAGACACAGTGGTGGGCGTAGCACCGTGCATCATGGGCACTTTCGGAAGGGAACCATGGAAGCGACATACGGGAGGGTGGAGCGTATATTATTTTTTTTTTTTTTGGTTTTTTTTTGTGTTTTTTTTTTTTTTTAATGTAACCATGGCAACATGTGGTGGATTTGGGGGCGTGGCAGGAATCACAGCAACAAGCCATGTGACATCGTCATGAAGGACACATCGGGGTGCAGCATGCAATCACAGTGCAAAGCAAGACAGCGTTGGGAAAAAAAATAAACAAGAGAGAAGGGGAAAAGCCAATTACAATTATAATTAAGGAAAAAACCAAAACATTCTCAACACTTAGTACATTTATAAGCAGAACAATGATGTATTAGACTCCGAGGGCCAAATTTCCAAAGGGGGGAGAGGGTGGGTGTGCTAGCAAAAGCCCACGTCAGCTCGCACCCATGGGGAGTTAGACACAGCCAGTGCACGTTCCTTTGGGTGGGGACATTTTGGCAAGCGCACCCTCCCGCCCCACCTGGGGAAACTTGTCCCCTTCCCACCCCATCCCCGCCAGCAACCAGAGGTACATGATGCACTTCGCAGCGGCTGCCGCAGCCCTTTCACCGGGTTTTCTTGCCTCTCTCTAGCGGGGACGGTGTCTCGGGGCGGGACAGAGCTGGAGGCATGGCAAACAAGCGGCTGGCAGTCCGAGCTCTCTCCATACAAATTCAGCGTGCTTCCTTTCCACCCTAATTCTAGAAGAATTGG
Source organism: Limosa lapponica baueri (assembly GCA_002844005.1). Classification (NCBI taxonomy): domain Eukaryota; kingdom Metazoa; phylum Chordata; class Aves; order Charadriiformes; family Scolopacidae; genus Limosa; species Limosa lapponica. The sequence continues at coordinate 24,376 of KZ507612.1, forward strand.
CAAAAATTCCCCTCTTGCGGGGTCGGGTGGGAGGGGGGAGGAGGGGGATGGAGGGAGGAGGGGACCGAGAGGGGGAAAATACACAAATGCATCTGAACAGCTACAATTTGCAGAAAGAGGATCCGAAAGGACAACACAGCGGCAGGGAGCTCGGCAGCCTCCTGAAGCTGTGCATCCCGCAGAGCACGGTGCTGGAGGGGATGCTCCGGGGCGCACGTGGGCATCCCCCAAACCCAGGGGAGGTTTGCGGGGCTGGGGAGCCCATGGGGCGGCCCGGCCGTCCCTGCAAACGTGCAGCGGGGAAAGCAGACCTGCCTTCCCCTCCACCCCGGCACAGACACGGCCAGCCCCGGACGGGAGCTCCAGCCTGGGGATGCTGGAGCACGTGGGTTGGGTTTTCCTACAGGCAGAGGTGTGTTTGAAGGGCTCAGCTCCCCATCGTGCAAGCGGTGTGTCCTCCCTGCGCTCTAGGGCTGGGGAGGTTGGAGAGCAGAGCGCTTAGCCATTCCTGCCAAAGCTTTCGGACCTGCTCCCCAAAAGCCCTGCACCCTCCCCAGGGCTCCCACTCTCGCCTCTCTCCCTCTGGCTGAAGCAGGCACACACCTGGATGCTAGTCATCTTGTATAACCTTCGCTGGAGGACGAAAGCGTAGCTTTCACCCCTCCCGCTGTGCCCAGCAGCTCTAGACAGAGGGGAGGGTCCCTCAAAGACCTGCACGGGTTCCCAGTGAGACGCAGATGCTGAGCCTGGACATACTGGATCCCTGCAGCAGCAATAAGCGTGTACTAAGCCCTGCTGCCTCGCTGCATCCCACGTGCACCAGCAGCGGGACCTCCCTACGGTCCCTGGTACCTGCACGGCTGACACTTCACTAAAGAGATGAATCTTCAGCCAGTCCATGGTCTAAGCCCTGCTTCTTTTGCTGTACATCGGCACCCGGCTCTGGCAGAGGGGCTGGCCCCAGATGTGTTCCTCCTTAGCACCCTTGTTAAACCAGTCTCCTAACATATCCTCAGGAGGACAACCGAAAATCCAAACTCTAATCCACCTGATGCCTGCTACAAAAAAATAAGCCAAGAGGATCCTCCCATTACTATTTCCTTTTGTTGGATGACTTAAATGGGCTGTAAAGACATTTAAGTGACAAATTTTTATCTCTGCAGCGGAACTAAATAGGGGTGGGAACACATTACCTTGGATTCTCCTATTAGTCACACGAAACACTGCACTGCACAGAAATTAAAACCATTTAAGCCTCAAAGAAGACAGCGGATAGACAGTCACTCCACTCAGCCACCCAGGTTCTCACTGATGCATACTAAACTTGCTGTCTCTTTCAGATTAGGAAAAGTTGAGAAGTTTGTGTAGAAAAACCTACCAACGCTTGCAGTGGGTGTCATGCACAGAACTGACCCTGCACACCATGCATTGAAGCGTGGAAAGATGAACAAAAGGGATATTTCATTAGTGAAGCTTCAGTGTTAGAAATCACCTTAACTAAAAAAGCAGGTATTCTCTTTGCAGCATTCAGTATTTAAGCACATGCAAACAGATTCTGCATATTGGTACATAAATAGTTTAAACTCAGTTTTAAGAGATCATAGCAAACCAAATTAATTCTTGAATTCTTGGGTAGTAGAGAATATCTTTCTTCTCCCACCCTGGTATTAAATTGTATGACCTACTCTAGAAATCAGGGTTGTTTGGGTGGGGTTTTTTGGTATCAGGTGTGTTGACTTCTTTCTGGTCGTGTCAACAGAAAACAAATTGCCCTTAGAGGAACATCATGCTCATGTTAAAACTGACTTTCCAAAAGCAATTTACTCCTGCAAGCTGGGACCGGGATTTAAAGTCTCTAGTTTAAGCTGAAAGAGGCAGGTTTTTTTCTGGACTTGAAACAATTGTAGTGATGATGCCATTTTCAATAGACACCCTGACTTTCTCCCCCTTCCCCCCCGCCATGATGCTGATCTCTCAATAACCGAACAGGAGAAACTAAGCAAAGCGACAGCTTTTGGTGCGAGCTGCTACGTGCCACCTCTCTGCTCCGCTTCCCAGAGCACTGCAGAGGCTGAGGCCAGACCCGCAGCCCGATGCATAGGGGGAAAGCGGGTGTGCGCAACCTCAATTCATCAGAGATTCGGCCTCTGACTAGAAATGTGCTGCTCTGCCCAAGATTAATGTCTTCAGACGAGAGCAGGTGCCAGCAAACAGACCTGTTACGCATCAGCCCTGCGCATAATTTCATTGCCATGAGCCAGGGCACATCAGCACAGAGAGGGCTGGGTGAGAGCTAATTTATGGCGCTCGCTTCAGAAATGCGTGTCCTTATGCCAACTTGAGCGACCTCGAGGAAGAGGAGCGCGTAGCCAGCTGGGGGACTTGGCATTCTCAAAGGTGTCAGTGTTTCCTGGAGACATGTTTCGCTTGGCACGTGGCGGAGTTGTGCTAAGGTCAGCTCAGCCCAGCCCCTCCAAGAGCACTTTGCAGAGCACAAGGCAGGAGGCTACTGCTCCAGTCCCTCCCTCCGTCTCTCCGTTCAAGATTCCGCTTCCCTGGAAGAACATCTCAGCAGCTGCCAAGTTCTGAGTGTCCCCAAGTGCTCTCATAACAGAAGGGTCACACGAGCACAAGGTCTAGGTCTTGAGACACACCTGAGACAGTCCGGTCTCAGAACAGAACTGTCTCTGAAGCTTCTCCCCTGACCCCAAGGAATGCCAAGGCCAAGGTGCAGGTCCATGGCATTCACCTTGAGGGGCCAAGCCCAGAGAAACACTTGGTATGTTTTTGTAAATATCATCCAGCAAATGAATACAGCATTAAACATTAAAAACACTGGGCCCCCAATGATAATAATGATACTAAAAAATGAGCTATCAGCTCTGCAGTATTCCTAATTCAGCCACTTATCGTACTTACTACTCTAAGCAGGTTTTGTTTTTCATTTGGCTGCAGTGAACAGAGGTTAATTGGCTAGTCAGCACTCACATCTGCCACATGGATATTTCAAGTCCTATATGAATTACTGAACTGCATCTTTCAATTTTACTCTGAGACCTTAAAAGCTGGGAGTTAAATTGCTTTTAAAAAGCTTAGGCTATCGCACTGGTCAAAAGACAAGCAAAAGGGAAATATATGCCTTTAAAGAGGATTATCTAATTTGTATTTACTAAAGACGAACCGTTCCCTCTATAAACATCACGGCTGCGGGAACGTGTAGGTCACTGAGACAGAAGCTCAGAAAGATCCCCGCAGCTTCAAGTCAGCAGGCGGGTCTGCACAGAGGTCCACTAGACATTTTAACATGAGTCCATAAGAGTGCTATGCAAGAGTCAAAGAATTAATTTGGGATTAACTACTTGAACCGTAAGGAGGAGAAACAGAAAGTATGAATTCAAGAAACATGCAGACATTTTTCTTAGTCTGACCACTTAAAAAAACCCCCAGCAATCCCCAAACCAAGCAAAAAGGCTAAGAAGGGATCTTTACGAGTGAGAAGGTCTGAATTTTAGTAGATGAAGGAAAAAGGAGTCAAACAATAAACATTAACTTTTCATCCATTTTTAACAGGAAACCACATCCTGATACTCTGTTACTAGGGGCTCTTACAGATCTGCTCATTAGCTCAACGCCTAGGTCATATAAAAAGACAACTCCGATGCTGGGGAAAGCAAGGAGACACTTACCTGTAGGGATGAATGTAGGCTGTTGCAACTGCATGTTGGCTAGAGCCTGTTGGTAGTGGAAAACGCTTGGGTTAAAGACTGTGGTGGCACCATTGTTTTTTTCAAGTGCTGGCCTCTTTGGTAAAGGTTGAAGTGCACCAGGCGGCAGGGCCTGTGGATAAGGGAGTCATTAAAGACAAGTGGAGTAAAAAAAGGGGCCCAGACGTAGATCAAGCATGCAATAAATAATAGGGGGGTCTCAGCTGCAAATCACCTGCAACTGCGTCAACTTAGCGAGATGGGAAAGAGAAGGGCGGCTAAATCACAGGAGAAGTAGTAGGTGAAAGCACAACTGCACGAGGTAAGCAGTTAGTAAACGCACTAGGAGAAGGAGCGGAGTCGAGGGGGAGGGATGCTACGGGGGTTTTCAGCAGGACTGACTTGGGCACACAGGAGAAAAAAAAGCACGAGGGGGAGGAAGGGGAGAGGTGATCGCCTGGACAGGAAACTACAAAGAGCAGTTGAAGGCAACAAGCATTTTGAAAAAAAACCAAACCAGCTAAGAGAAATATAGTAGATGACTACTAAAACCCAAGAAAATAAGCATAAGCAACAAATGCCATGGAAAAATAAGGGATGCTTGTCTCTGCCTGTCTCAGCACCTCCCTACACGTACCCGTGCACGTGTGGGAATGTGCACACTCGTGTGCAGTTGACTCGTGTTCAGGTGGAGAAGCCGTAGCTGTCGCCAATTATACCCATAACATCACCTTCACAGTAAAACGTATTTCCACTCGTCGGTAGAGAGGCTGAGCTACGTGGCCAAGAACGGCCCTGATTCTCCACCCCCTGCACCAGTGGCACAGCTCACCACCAGCGGATTTGGATCCGCCCCCAACTTCTAGGAGGTGTCCTCCAACAGCTAAATACTGCTCGCTCATTACTAACAGTGGAAAAAGCCATTCACAAATCTGGTGTTCCAACGAGATTTGGGTGGGCCTTGCTATCAGACAAATCCTCTCTTTTTGTTCTATCACACCACTGGGCTTCTTCCACCCGTCAAACCCGTTTCATGATCAGACTTGGTAAAAAGCATTAACCCAACTCAGGAACTTTTCTCAGTGAGTTGCTAATCATTCACCCAAGCATGTCTCAACAGCAAAGTAGTATGTCAGGTTCTTAGGAGACAGGAATGTTTCCAGTGATTTACAGCTTTTCATTGTACCCAAGCAGAAACCACATTTTTTTTTTCTCCATAATGTGACAGAAAAGGGTCCTTTTTAATTATGCCCTGCAGTCCTTTTTGCACATAACGCTCCCATTGACGTCAATGAGATTTACGCATGTGGAAGTCATGCAGAATCAGGTCATTTCTGCCCAGTTGTGTTAGTCTGTATCATGTAGCAAAGCAATGGCTGAAAAAGAGGGTTATCACTCCTATTTATTTTTTTTTTAATAGGTGGCAGTGAAGGGTAACGGAGGAGGTTCAGCTAATGAAGGGTTAAGGCTACGAACACACAGTACTCAGAAGAAAGGACACAAGTAGAGATTTTAAAGCGTTATGAAGATCAACACACAACAGAATATAAGTGAAAGCTTGCAACAGTTTGTCACCATCTAGAAAGAGGTTTCACTTTAAATTTAATTCGCTATAGGAGACTGCTCATCTGAGAAATGTTAAGCAAGATACTTCCAGGCAAAACATTACTCCAGCCTATCTCTGTTCACATGGTGGCTTTTAGGTGGTTTTAATATTAAAAAAGAAAATTAGAAGAAGAAATTGCATTTGCAAAACTGCCCTCAGACATGCACACATCCTCCGCTAATGCCAGCAGGCAGCCAGGGCCAGCATTAGCACTTAATCTTTCCAGATTTCTTCTGGCTAGAACCAAAAGACAGCAGTCAAACACGGGACAACACTGTCAGACACAGACAACCAAAATCTTTTGCTGAAGGTCTGTATTTTGGGATGAGATCTTTTAGGTAAAGATCTAAGAGTTTCCATTTCTAGGGAAGCCTTCATTGATATCTATGTTAAATCTGACCGTATCTACATCTCGTCTCGTTAATGATGGCTGCGTGAATGTTCCTTCAGGCATGGGACAGACTGGTAGCTTGTAGAGACTGGAGTAGCTCCACTTACATCAGAGGTGTTTTACAGATTTACAGCGACTGAAGAACTTGCTGCTTAAATTCATGCTCCTTACTGTGCGTGATTGCAAAACATTCTTTTTCATTCGCTTCCAAAATCTGCCTCAGAAAAAAAATTACTAATTATAGCAAAGCAACTTTGCCAGGCACATAATGGACTTTTGACTCCTTGCTTCTCGGCCAAAGGCTGTCACCACCCCAAAATGGCCATTATCCCATCACGGCAGTGCCAAAAGCAGAAGAGCTGAAGGCTTTGAGACCTCGCCGTTATGTCCAGGCTCTTTACAGGACAATCCCCGAGCCCAGTGTTGCAGTCAGCGGGAGCATCAAACACCTACAGGCCATCGGGACGTCAATGGTCTTCTCCATCATCTCTCCAGCATCACCCTTGCCCCACGCCTGCTACAGCCCCTTGGGAGCACGGGAGAGAAAGGAAAGTGGCAGTCCCGCTGCTGCTCCCTGAACAGCAGCTGGGTTGAGAAACCCAAATAAATGCAACATTTCCAAAGTCACCTAACGAAACGAGCACACTGCAGCAGCTGTGAAGCGTGCTCTGAAGGAAAGCTCTGCCGGGTGGGCTCTGTGGGCACAGGAGCCCGTCTCCGTCTGCTTCTGGTTTGACACAACCTTCTGGGTCACCTCTCCCGTCCCAGCAGCTGGGGGAGCATCCATACAGCAGCATGCCCTGAAGACACACTCCTCCTGTTGCCAACCTGTTTAACTTCAGATATCGAGGTGCTGGAGGGCCCAGGGGGACAGAAGGACCTGGCTTCACCACTTCTTCAGCCCTTGCGTTGCGGTAAGGGCCTCGAGTCAGGAGCACACTCACTGAAAGGCTATCTACCAATGTCCAGGAGGTGCCTACAATGGCACGTGATGAAGTTGGGGCAGTACAGGTCCTGCACAGGGATCTGTCAGCAACGCTGAAGCAAACAAGTGTGTCTTGTTTGAAACGGGCCAGAGTCTCTCTAAGAGTCCCAGGACCTGCAGGAATTGTAGCAGCTTACGGGGAGACAATTCTGTCTTGCACCGTGTCCTGGTTCTGAAGGAATCCCCCGAGAGGGTCCTGCAGCACCCACAAAAGGCAACTGGAGACACCTCACCACATTTTGACCTCAGTGAATTCTGTAGCGAGTGCCTCTCCACTGCTGGACAGGAGCTAGACTAAGTCCTTGTAGCAAAGAACTTACTTTGGTGAGTTTACCCCACCCTGCTGCTTGTGATGTCCCTCTGGACAAGCTCTGACCATCCCAGATGTAGCAGAGACCTTTTCTTTTTTTCCCACGTGATTGTGTGCACACATGGGTATGCAACCTATGCACCGCGATCTGCACTGCTGAAAGGGTTAATTGGCTTCACTGCCCGTGTGTTAGCCTGCACCGATCCCAACCAACCACAAAACGCCAGGCACTCTCCTATTTTTGGGCTGGGAAAGCCACATTCCTGCTGGAGCGCAGGTGTGACTGACACACAACACAACCTGAGAGAGGGCAGAGGCAGCGCCGGCTCCCCGGCGAGCAGCAGAAGCAATGGAAGATGGTTCCTCTGAGGATTACACAGGCTCTTATCAGCACTGTGAATCCTCCCCTGGCGCAGCCCGCCCCAAGGGTTCAGAGGAGGTGACACGTTCCAGCAAGGCAGCTGCAAATCTTTAGGTGCTTCAGAGAAGGAAGACTATTAAAAGTAACTTGGTTGATGGGGTTCGTTAAGTAGGGGAGGTCAGGAGGGCAGTGGAGTTAAAGGGCTTTCCCATCCTCCGAGGGACTGTGTCTCCGTGGAGAGGTGGCTCTCGGGGAGGGCAGCAAGGCACCGCGCAGGTCACTGCCGGCGCCGGCTTCGGGGACACGGCCGTGCCAGCCGCCAGCACCCGGGAGCGAGAGGCTGTCACGTCACTGACAGGGTAATTCCACCACTGCTGACAAAAGCTGGTGCCTGGCAAGGTTTCCTGCTGCTGCTGTCTAAAACCCTGATAAGGAATCCTCTCGACTACTTAAAAAACCCAAACCCCAGTTTTCAGAAGGGAAGGGGAGCAGACCAGCTCTGCTTTCCAGCTCTGGGAATGGGGAACACCACCAGCTTGAAGGTTTCAGGGCTCCCCTGTGTCCACTCTTCCCTTTCACCCCTACAGCTGGGCAACAGGAGCCATTTTTTGCAGGATGTATTGGATCAGTACTTGGAGTGAATGGGAAAGAGATCGTCTTCTACAGAGCCAGGATGGACAGCAGACTGGGAGGATGACTTCTGCCTCACCACGGG
>KZ507612.1:64443-76001 GCA_002844005.1 Limosa lapponica baueri
AAGCCCAGAGGGGAGGAGGAAACAGAGCAGAAAGGAGAAACAGGGCATAAGGCCGCAAGTCTTGCACCACGGGAACAAGATTTGGGAGGGCTCCTGCAGAAAGCACCAGGGCCACCTTTAATGCCTTCCCCTGCAGCATTTGGGACAGAGCGACATTCCCTCCAGAGACAACTCTCTGTCTTGGAAATCCAGTTTTATGAAACAGGATTCCCTCACACAGGGAGGAAAGCACTTTCCTTCCTACAGCTGACCTTGAACACCATCACCTCTGCCGTATCTGGATGACCTCCCAAGCCCTTCATGAAGGTTCATCTCCATGTCTGGCTCCCAACTTCCCGCTGCCCTGGCTATTCAGCGCTACTGCAAGGGCTGAAACATCCAACGAGGCTCTGGCTGCCTCCTGCCAAACTCATCCAGCGCCTCGGTACCTGCAGCATCACGTGGCAGGGACCCTGCGAGCAGAGCCCAAGCACTGCACAAGGCTGCACGAACCCACCGTGCAGGATCAAGCCTCACTTAACGTTGAGAAAGCAAGCTTTACTCACGCTCTGATCCTTCAGGAGCTGACAGCAAGAGGCAGAAACATCAGTCAGCAGGATCGGCCGGCGTGGTTGGGATTACACGCTGAGGTTTTGTTTTCAAACTTTGCCTGGTTGCGGCAGGGCTCTTTAAGGACCTAATCTCCGTGTGACTGTTCCCTGCACCAGCCGTGCCCCTGCGGATAATAAGGACTTAGGGAAGCACGGTCTAATGACGGCTGCGCTCGCTGGCAGGCTGGCTCCAGCTCCACTGCGTCTGTGCCGCCCCTGGCCATCCCCTCCATCCCAGCCAGAGACTCCATGCCCCTCTGTTTGAGAGCCGTTTTCTCTCAACAAGCACCCAGAGCTGCTCACTCAAAGCAGAAGTAAAGGGACAAATAGAGTTAAAGCAGCACAGTTTGGGCTAGTCGGCTTAAATCCTCCTCAGAACCTGGTGTGGGTACTGCTGTGCAGAAACACGGGCATCACTCATGCAGCTCAGCTGATCCCAACACTCCTGTCTGTAGGGGTTGTTTCGGGGCTTTTCTTGATACCTGTGTAGGAGAGACCAGCTAAAAGCAAGTGCTGTTAACGCAGAGTACATCCAGAGGCACGATAAAAACTCAGTGCACACCACTAACCAGAATCTGACTGGGCAATGCCTTGTGATACCATACTCGGTCTGTAGGACTAGCTAAACCGCTCCCGGGTCCCATTATCGGGACTGCTAATTAAAGCGGAATTTGTCTCCGCTTTTTAGCGGCGCTCTGCACACCTACCTCAGCGCGCGGGCAGCGTCCCCAGCGTCCCCGCAGCAGGCGCAGGGCCGGGTGGTGGGTCCCTCTCCACCCTGCAGCCACATTAGTTTTAAACAGCACAGGGAGAGAAAACTTCTCCCCCCGAGCACAGGCTGCCACCTTTCAAACAAGGTCAGACACCAACCTCCTCCCCCTCCGCCAATGACCTTATTAGCACCGATCGTGGTTCTAATAATACCCTGCGCTGTAAGCGGGCCATCTGCCGTAACATTTCACTACGGAGTCGGGGAATTGCTTGGTTTGAGTACGCTCACGTCCCAGCAATCCAATTGTCCCCCCTTAGGGATACGCACCTTCCCCCCAGCTCTAAGGCAAGCGCTGCAGAAGGGCAGCTCCGGCTCAAGCAGGGAGAGAGCAGCACAGAGCCATGCCCGGGGGCTGCCTCCAGACAGGGGAGCTCGAACCAACACAGGTTAGGGATGGACCTGCTGGAAAGCACTTCTGAGGAGAAGGATCTGGGGGTCCTGGTGGATAGTAAACTATCCATGAGCCAGCAATGTGCCCTTGTCGCCAAGAGGGCCAATGGGATCCTGGGCTGCAGAGGGAAGAGTGTGGCCAAGAGGTGGAGGGAGGTCATTGTCCCCCTCTGCTCTGCACTGGTGAGGCCACAACTGGAATACTGCGTCCAGTTCTGGGCTCCCCAGTTCAAGAGAGACAGGGAACTACTGGAGAGAGTCCAGCGTAGGGCAACAAAGATGATGGAGGGATTGGAGCATCGCCCTGACGAGGAAAGGCTGAGAGAGCTGGGACTCTTTAGCCTGGAGAAGAGAAGGCTGAGGGGAGACCTTATTAATGCTGACAAGTGTCTAAAGGGTGGGTTGAAGGAGGATGGAGCCGGACTCTTTTCAGTGGTTCCCAGTGACAGGACGAGGGGCAACGGGCACAAGCTGGACCATGGGAAGTTCCACTCAAATCTGAGGAAGAACTTCTTTGGGGTGAGGGTGGCAGAGCCCTGGGACAGGCTGCCCAGGGAGGGTGTGGAGTCCCCTTCTCTGGAGATCTTCAAGCCCCGCCTGGATGCCGTCCTGAGTGATGTGCTCTGGGCAGCCCTGCTTTGGCAGGGGAGTTGGACTGGATGATCTCTAGAAGGTCCCTTCCAACTCCAACAATTCCATGATTCCGTGAAAAGCAGACTTAGAGGTTAAAAATCCCTCGCTCCAGCATCGACAGCCTCCAACTCTCCTCTGACGGTGGGGACACTGAGTAACCACGTCACTGAAACCCAAAACCAAGGCCAAACACTAACCAGATGTTCAGAGAGCGGGAAGCGAAGCGCCGAGGCTGCCGAGAGCAGCGTTACTTCTGTGTCATGGACTTTCCACTGCATGGACAGCAGAAAGATTTTATTATCCTAACACATTAGCTATGGTTAAGCTAGTGTTTTCACTGCCATTACAGGAGAGGGGGCTTTCATAACATCAGACAGGTAAACTTGTGGAAGAGCTAACTGTGTTTGACAGCGATTCATTTAGAAAAAGCCAGGGTTTGAAATGGCTTCTCAGTGAGGACATCTGTCTAAAACACCCACAGCCTTGTTACTACAGCAGCTCAGCTCCACTCGGTCTTCAAAGACACTTTCCTTATACTGCTCTTGTGAGGTCAAAAAGCGCAATTAGGCACAGAGACGGACATTACAACACCTTAGAGCAGCCTGCATCATCAGAAGGCTTCAGAAAGCCAGCTTCCCAAATCCTTGGCCTGTCCTCTAATCAAAAGGCCATCGTCAGACGTGGCATGAGAGGCTACATGGGGCAAAGAAGGGGGTCAGTGCATGGTTCTCTGCTGTTTTATGAACAACAGTAAAACAGCAGTAATAACCCTTAAGTAAAACTGCACCTGCACGGGGCAACATTCACCCAAACGCCTCAAAGCATTTATTTTAATACCAGCATAACAATATTTATTGGGACAGATTTTCAAAGAGCTCAGCTCCTCACTTGGAAATCTAACCGCTTATTTAAATGCTCAGTGGGAGATGTCAGACGATGGGCTCTCCAGAAAGCCTGGCACATCTTGTTTATATTTGTTTTAAAAGCCTCCAAACAGCTCAATTACTTAAATGCATGTTACTGCTCCCTCCTTCAGCCTGGTGAACCAAGTGGCAGAAGGCTATTGTCAGCAAAGGGATCAGATCAAACTGGTGCTACGCTGCTCAACTCCATCCACTCCACACGGTCACTCAGAGTCACTCTCCTCAAAGGCATCTTCCATCACCTTTCCCTCAGCTTGCTTCGCTGGGCTAATGCCATCATGGAGCCAGAGGAGTAGCTAGGTAGCTTCACTGACACAGCAGCAAGACAGGACACCACGGCCAAGCGTGACCCCATGCTTACAAGGATCCTCTCTGCTCCAAACTCTCCCCAAGGACAGGGAGTTGCAGGTTTGGGGTGTCTATTTGAATCCCAGTGTTAGCTACCGCTATAGATCAGGGCTGGAAGATGGAAAGCTTGAAGCTCCTTCCCCACATGGACCCGACAGCGCCACGGCTTGCAGCACAGCGCCCGTTGAGGTGCCAGAGCTTACTGTACCAACACACAAACCTGCCCTGGCCAACCTGACTCAACAGCCACGCAAGAATAAAGGCAGGAGGTGCCGCAGCTTGCTAGCTGGGCTTCAGTGCCCCATCTCCCTCCTTCGGCGCAGAGGAAAGCCCCGGGGCTGGCAGAGCACCCCCCTGCATCCACCCTGGGTCACAGGCACAGAGCTTGTGCCCGCGGATCCACGTGGGCTGCCAGCTCCAGGTGCGGGTGATGAGCACGCACCAAGAAACACCCCCAAACTGGAAGAGGAGATGGCCACAGGCGGTTCTCCCTCTTCGGAGAACGGCTGAGGACCGTTTCCCTCTCCCAAAACCCGAGCAGCAGCTCACGTCAGCACCAAGGAGCTCTTTGCTGCCCACCCGAAATTCTACAGTGCTTAAAATCAGGCTTAAGTACTTTGCAGCACCGGAACCTCAGTCTGGAGGGCTTTGCCCTTAAAAAAGGCAAGTAAGCCTGAGGAGCAGGAGATGGCATGCCATGGCCCGTGCACGGCTGCAATATGCCCATAAAAGGTTTCAAATTGTATCTGCTTAAGAACACTCAGCAGCTCAGAAGGGTTTAGAGGCGCATTCCACAAGAATTTCTCTTCTGCTTTTTTAGGCAAGTGCGAGCAGCAGTCAGCACTTTACCGTCGTCTTCCCCACCAGAACGCCGAGGTCACTCCTGGCTGACTTTAATACCGTCAAGGCTGCTGGCTTCGTCCTCTGGGGACGGTGGTTTGCTCACGGCGCAGGGAGATGGCCGGGGCCGTGTGAGCCGCAGGCAGGAGCAGAGGCTGGAGGGGAGAGGAGAGGAGAGGAGAGGAGAGGAGAGGCTGGCAGGAAAACACCGCTGCTGGATTTGCTTGGCCTGCCTCCGCCCAGAGGCTGGCCTCCAAAGTGCGGTCTCAGGACAAACCTGTAGCCACTGCTCTGCTCTCCAGCATGTTCACGGGAAAACGCACACCAGTCTGAGGCCCAAGGAAAAGCTGTAATGAATTAATTTGTTAGCTGCAGGAAGAAAGAAGAAGTGGTTTCCGTGCCTGCCCCTTGCACCAAGACTGCCTCCCGACGTGCCAGCCTGCACCCACATCTCTGCCAGCCTCCTCAACCCGACCCAGGGACACCAGACGTGAGACTGGCACCCCCAAACATCAGGTAACAGCAGAGGCTTCTGCCCCCTTGCAGGCAAGCCCTCTGGAGACACACAGGGTCAGGAGGTCTGGGGCACAGACAGGGCTCTCCAGGTTCAGAAACAGAAGCCCTTTAGAGGACATTTCTACAAACACAAGGCTGGACCTGGTGCTACCCCGTGACCATGCACTGCCACAGGCAGAAGATCCTTTCAGTGTCCCCCAGTGAGTCAGACCCCAGCAGGGACTGCCCACCCCTCAGGCACTCCAGGAGGGCTGCCAAGGCACTCTGCTTACGGGTACCCATGGGAGGGCTGAACAGTCCCAATGAATTCACCTTTCAGCACAAGGTGAGTGCCAAAGACCCACCAGTGTCCCCACCCCACCAATGCTTTGATACTCATCAGGCCAAAGCGACCCCAAGGGCAAGAAGACTCTCAGTCCCAGGCCTGGCTTTGGCAATGGCACCCACCAGGCAGGGGAAGAGTCACCTCACCTTGTGCCATCAAAGGGGTCGGATGCGTGACAATGCAAGAGGTCTACCAGAGGTGAGAGAGGATGGTGGGAAGAGACATGCTCCTCTCTACAGGAAGTCGTGGTGGACATGAAGAAAAGCGTTCAGAAGTGACTTGCACTGTTACTGACAGTAGTTGAGGAATGTGTCCACGTTGACCAGGCCGGTGTAACACGGGGAAACCAACACAGATGCTTAGATTTGCCAGGGACCCACTGCAAAGCAAATACCCAAATTCATCTAACATCCACCCTCCACATGAGTGGGAGTCTGAGGTCTGTTTGGGAGGTCAATCTGGCATATGAGGGACCAACACTTTCAGGAGGAAGATGCCCAAGCCTAATCCATTAAGAAAATGTGAACTCCAAGTATTTAACTACTACAAATGTCACACTGAGAGCTTTGGAGGGCATTTCTGTTCCAGACAACTCCTTGCAAGCTTTCACACAGGCTCTTAACATCCACCTCTGTACTGATGGCAGCAACCCTGTACTGACTGGCTAACAGTGTGGCCTCTCCAGCTCTTATCTCCAGGAGCCCCCAAGGAGCCCTCTATGCTGGGATGGGTCTCACTTCTCATGGTTTCCATCAGAGGTACACAGTACTCCCAGGGCTTCCTCCACTCTTCCAGAAATGAGCTAATAAGGGAGCACACCTCCAGAATGGCACCAAAACTAGACTATGCACCAGGAAACCTATGCCATCCTGTCTTTCTTGCCATGTTACCCCTGAACAACACCAGAAGGACCTAATGAAGATGAAGACAGGCTCAATCCCATCTCCCTCCACAACACAACTTGCTTGCTTTCAAGTATAGACAAGGAGTTCCTGCCAAGGACTCTGCCTTACATCTTTGCAAAGAGCTGGAATAAATAGGACTTTCCCACCCCTTGCTGACTATTACTGTCCCTGCAGCAGTCACCAGGTAACACCAGTCTGTTTCCAGTTACATGCGTTCATCACTCAGCACCTCCACACAGAGCCAGGACCAAGGGAGTTTCAGCTCAGATGCTGGACTTCACATTCAGCATCTAAGGCCCTCTGTCCTCCAGCTGACCCTGCTGCAGGGGCAGTAACCTGCAATGGAGAAGCCCAGGGACAGCTTGGGGCAGCAGCCTTTTAAACCACGATAGCAAGATTCACCAGTGCTCATCTGTCACGGTTCAACTGTTCAAAAAGTCACAGTTAAATGAAGTGAGACTGCTGGGACATCAAAGAAACCTATGGACAATGCTACATAAATCAACCATAGAATCATAGAATTGTCTGGGTTGGAAGGGACCTTTAAGATCATCTGGTCCAACCATCAACCTAACTCTGATAAGAAAACCCATCACTAAACCATGTCATTAAGCACCATGTCAACCCGGCTTTTAAATACCTCCAGGGATGGTGCCTCAACCACTGCCCTGGGTGCCCATTCCAACACTTAATAACCCTTTCAGTGTAAAAAGTTTTCCTAATACCCAATCTGAACCTCCCCTGGCACAACTTGAGGCTGTTTCGTCTTCTCCCATCGCCTGTGACTTGGGAGAAGAGACCGACCCCCCTGGCTACACCCTCCTTTCAGGGAGTTCAACGTGCTCAGCACAGACCTCTGTCCTACAGAAAGACCAGGTAGGCACATTATAGCAGCAAGGTGTATCTTCCCCTGGAAAGTTCAACATGCCCGGGGGGGTGCGTGTGTGTCACACACCACCCACGGAACCAGCCTGACCCCAACAGAGAGCATCTGCAGTCCAGACACCGGGGCGGGCTCGGGAGATGCTCAGCCACAGGCACTGCCAGGTGGGCTTCTCCGTCAATAGTCTCGATCCCACAGCTATGCCAAAACCTTCTGGAGACGTTGCAGAGAGTATACACAGCTCGTGTGCCAACTACATGATGCTGCAAAAACACAGAGCTGCTTGTAACCCATACACGAGAAGGGATCAGACCTAAATATTGTTTTTTCATTTCAGCTCTCTTATTCTTCTTGAAGTACCACTCTACTTTAAGAGAATTACAACAGCAACAGTTCTTTTAAGTCTAAATACATTTTCCCCCGCTTTTAGGTGTTACAAAAAGCACTTATGATGTGCCCTAAGACTCATGAGCATCCAAGACGAGACAGAAAGCTGCTGCAAATCCACTTCTTGTCACCAAATGCTGTCGCTACGCAGGTAAGTGCCTTCATGACCAACGGAAAGTAAAGGTTTCTCACAAAAGAGACTGGCCTCGACGTTGTTCACCTGGTTTATTTGGATCTCCATTACACTGAGCCGAGACACACAGTCAGAGCGTCTCCAAAAATACCTCTATGGTTTTGTTTGCTTTCTTCTTCCTCTATAAGAGTATAACCATATGCTAAGTTTAGTGAGTGTTTTTAGTTCTTTCCTAGTTTGGAGTCTATTTAAATGTTTAAAAAATTGATACAACTGCAAACCAGTAAGTCAGAAATAATTCCAGTGAAGTCAGCATAAACCAGGTACAAATTAGCATGAAATCTATAAGAACAGCCTCAGGTAGAGCAGCTTCACCATCATATGGTACGTTTACTGCTCAAGCACAGTGAACTTTTTAGATTGCCGTGGGACTTTGAATACTATTACCACATAATAACATTTCTTTTAGAAAACAGACAATTTAGACAAAACTGTACTGTTACAAACTCCTGATTTTATGCCTGTTCACAGACAACTCAACCTTTTTTTTAATATATATATAATGCTTTGAAACACGCAGTAGCTTAACAAAGTTTTGAAATTAGATCTCCCAAAGCCAAAGTTCATACCCCTGAAATTTTCACCACGCTATTTTCTGTCTTTCAAAAACGCTCTTCAAAACTTTGACTTGCATATGGAAACATCTACATTCATAAAGCAAATTAAAAAAAAACCAAACAAACCCACCACCACACCCCAAAAAGCTGGGCTTGTAACTTTTTTCAAACCACGAGCCCATAGTGCAGATATCCAAACTGTGAGCAGCACAAATCAAAGCCTCTGTGAGCACCTGGAGTGCATTACCTGCATATTTTTATATAATACGTCACTATCTCCTAACACCCATCTCCCAGCTTACTGCTCAACCAGTTTCCAGTGACCAAACTACGTGGGGTTTTTCCCCCCTTCCTGACATCTTTAGAAACTGAAGAACACAACTAACGACTTGCTGGCCAGAGAATTAGAAGTAGAAAGGCTCATAGCACGCCTGCCTGATCCAGCCTGATAGGAAGGTTAGTGACTGGATGAACACCTGCAGACAGCCCACCCCAACGCCAGGACAAGCCTTTGTAGGAGCTGCCACCAGCCAGCAAACCGTGTCCTGACCCTTGCCAGGAGCACCCACTGCGCACGGGACAGGGCACACCAAGCCCGGAGAGGAGGTGAAGAACAAAGCCTGAGGCCATCTGGGTTTACTGTGATGGCAGCCCACTCTTCTCCCTGGCTCAAAACGTCTCCGAGGTACCATGGGACCTGCCCAGGAGCTGTCGTAGAGCATCGGCCGCTGACCAGCAAGCCCTTGAGGTCACTTCTGGAAGGGGGGTGGCCCAGCGGTGGGGCCAGCTCTCATGCCTCTGGACTGCCATCCCCCGAGCAGAGCAGCTTGCCCTTCCATTCACACAGATTAATTCAGACAACGCTGTTCTTCCAGAATAACGAGGAGGGAGGCGCGAGTAGAGAGCGAGAGCTCTCTTGGCATCCGATTCAAATCTGTGAACAGCTTCTCACAAGGAACTATTTTTAAGTTTCATATCAATCTGCTTGAGAAAGGTTCCTTCTGCTGCCTACCAATGCGCAACCCCCCTCCTTCGAAGAACCACAGCAAGATCCAGCCCTGCTCTTCCAACCTAACCAAGACTCGGGACTTCAGGACCAAATCACTGCCAAACCACAGGATGCTCCTGCGGAGCGTGCCCTGGCGAACCCCACCCCAGCACCATGGAAGCCCCGTCCTCCTGTTACCTTCCGAAGGTCCGTGTGTTCTTCACAAGCTTACAGGGAGCACACGTTCACCTGTCAAACAGCCCGCACGGAGGCAGCCTGGCTGCTTGGGGAAGCATTACTGCTCTTACCACTGCAACACAGGCAGGACCGCTACATGAGATTGAGAAAAAAACCAAAAACCAACCCAAAAAAGGAGCTGCAGTAAGCATGTAGATGCTGTGCATGACCTGACCAGCGAGGTGAAACCATTGTACGCCGGGTTATCAGAGGTTCCTGTAGGAAGGCATTGTTCAGGCTTAAAGAGGGCTGTGAGAAAAAACCCAAGGAACAGCACTACACAATGGATGCAGATAAGCAACCTCTGAACAAAGCCCTGGGTGGCTGCAAGACAACTGGAAAACTTATTAGCTGCAAGCGCTCTATATCCTGTCTCCAATAAAGCAACACAGATGTTCTCCTAATGCCGGGCGTGAAAAGATGAGAAGAGCACTAAGTAGCTATCAAGCCCTGGGCCGGAGAGAGGGGCAGTGTCCAACAGCTGTCGGAGGGAAGAGCGGCTGCGCACACAAAGATGTCCACAGGATGCGCGAGAAAAGCCTCTTCTTAACAAGTCTAAGAACGTTAACACCTCTCTCGTCACCAGTAAGGGAAGTTGTGACCGCGAGCCCCTCGATACCTCTGCAAACAGGGCTCTGCACGCCCGGCTCCAGCTCAAGGACAGCCAGCCCGTTGTTGGGGAGTTCAGGCAGCAGGGCGGTTATCTCCCCTGGGAAACGAAGGCTGTACACGCACCCACAGGCTGGGGCACTGGGGACGGCACCTCTCAAGGGCACAGCAGAACTGGGGCTCTGCTCAGCCACAGCAACCAGAGCTACGGGGCTGGAGGAAGGGCGGGCTTCCAGACCCACTGCTTGTTTGAGAAGTAGGGTGCAGAAACCCGCCCCGCCATCCCTCCCTGGCCACGTGCTCCGCACAGCGTGACCTCTCCCCCGGCGTACTTCCCACAGCCAGAGCCGTCGGCCCTCCGTGAGGCTTTCCTAAGCCTGAAAAATCTGGAAAATCTGTTCCCTGGAAAATTGAGGCCGCTTAACTAGCACACACTGGGCATCTGCTACTGTGTCAAGAGGAAACTGCAACGAGAACATTAGTTAACAGCCTGTTACACAGGAAACACGCTGAGCTGTAGGAGATCATACTCAACTCCTTTGGCATCTTTTGCTTTCCCAGGATGGCGTTCCCCATCCCGTTCCCCACCGCTGAAGCAGGAGAAGCGTTGGCTTGTGCCGGCAGGTGGGATTTGAACCCCGGCTCCCCATACGCTCTGCGCTGGGTCCTGCACATCTCACAGCCCCAGCTGCGGGGAGGAGGGCCGGCACAGAGGGCCCGGGGGTGCTGCAGATGCTGGACCCCAAGCGTCACCCACCTGGGTGGCTGCACAGGGGACACCTCCCCGGGACGCTGCAAGCATCAGGTGAGGAGCACGGTACATGGCATGGCAGCGCTCCTTTCCGTTCACAAATAAGTGCCATAAAATGTAAACACATTAATCTCTTCATTCAAAGCATCCGCACTGCCACTGGCTACAATCCACCAGTTTCAAGGGCATAAAGAACATGCCTTTTTTTTCCCCCTCCGATAAAAACATTTTTGTCTCTTGTTGTCAGCAAACCAGCAATGTAAATGAACATTTGAAAGTCACTGTATAACTAGAGTCATTGCATATAATCTGATTAAAAAGAGCAAAACCGAACGCCAACAGGAAGCTGGAGCTTCTTGGTAAAAAGGAACAGAAGCGAAAATAGGAAGAAGCCACAAACAGTAAGAAAACGGGTAAACCCACGCTAGACTGGATCCAGCCCCGGTCTGATCCTGCACATGCATAATTCCATCCGTTCTGTTACTCATTATGTTCATAAAAATCAACCCAAATCTCTTCAAGCAACAGTTGGAAGTTCAAGGGAGAACTTTTAAGCTTGTAAAATTTACCAGATTCCTTCTAGAAACTCAAACGGGTTAATTCCTCTGATCAAAACATTAAACACAACGTCAAGAGCTCTCAAAAGCAACCCCTTATCCATACTGTCTCAGGGTTTCACCATCCTATTTAAAACACCTCTGAGGAGCCACA